>JASDQU010688491.1:37725-72582 GCA_032191745.1 Picea mariana
TAAGCTTAAATTATTTAACTTTTTTAAAGAGGCATATTAAAATAAGCTTGCGAGATCTCGATAAATTGCAAATCTCATATCGGATGGATGAATGGCATCCCAAAATACATATTTAGAGGAATCAGAACAAATTAACGGAGTATTATTATTGCATCTACCAACCCCTATCAATCCCATTCCAAAACATGCTCCGAATATTTCAAACCCTGTCACCACACAAATACAATATGTAATATCAATATACATTGGATAAGGCATCGCCTACTATGTTTCAATGTCAATAGAAAAGGCCAAGCTTTAAAAGAAGATCCGAATTTTCTACGATTGTACACAATATCAGACACCACTTCGTAGAAATCCACGTAAACAAGCTTGAAATCAAGAAGAGGATGCATCAAGTTTGCCAAAATTGATTTTAGTTTTTTATTGAAACTAATGACCACATGGTTCTGTTCTTCTAAGAATTCGGTTTTTCCGGTCCTTCTGTTTATGAATTTTTTTAGATTAAGGTTCTCACTATAGGCAAACAACCCAGGGAGGGAGTCCAAATAACAATAGTTTCTGGGAAACCTCTCTATATATGTCGCTTCTTAATCCTCAAAAGCGCTACGGAGTAGATAATAACCTGCATCCTCCAGGTTTTAGCTGAAATTGGAATCCTTAAACAATAATCCAACCCTCTTATTTCTCTGCAGTCAAAACAGAGGTTCTAAAGTCAATAACGATTTCACACTCCGTCAAAGATTCGAGTCTTTCACATGCATGGTACAGACTGCAGATTTATTACGCTAAAATTACCCCCTTGAAAATCTCAGGTGTTCTCAATGAACAGTGATTGCACTCATCCTCTTCATGATCATCAGAACAACTTGTTTTCGAAGAAACCCACCAAACCTGAATATCATGGTCCACGCTGCCACTGTAAATGTGTCATCCCATCACATAATCTAAAACCCTGCAATGGACTTTTCCTATGCCTAATCCACCTCCCTCCCTCTCAAAAAACGCTGTTTTTCTTCTGTTCGTGGATTTCTCACTCTGTTCTGCTCTGTTTCTCCACAAGAAGATTAAGAAAGCCATGGATGTCTCCCAACTGATGCAACTGATGAAGGATGTTTTTGACGAAGAAAACTGTGAACTTTTGAAAACTGATTTGATGCCTCTGGAATATGTTCTTCCATATATTAGCACCATCCTCCAAGATCAACTGCCTGAAGTAGCCCGATAGAACCTGAAGGTATGGCTGCAACTGCTGCATATTTTTCTTATAGAGGTGAAAATCATGCTCCATCGCTCCGATCCACCACAACGGTGTCTTGATTGTCTCATGTGCAACCCGGGGAGACTGTCGAAACAAATAAAAAAATGAAAGGTACTTATTAATTACCTCTTTCAAGGCCTTCAAAGAGACCTTTCAGTAATTGTTAGTGGTCGTGAGGCTGTCATTGCTCGAGTCATTGCTCCAGTCATCCCATTGATGAAGGATTTTATTCAGAGGAGGAAAACCGTCACATTCTGCAGACTGAATTGAGACTTGTGGACAATCTTCTGCTCGACATAAGCGTCGTTTTCCAAGATCAACAAAAAGCGGCCCCGAAGGCCCTCAAGATTTGGTTGCAAATGCTGCATAATTATCTTACAGAGGAGAATACCATACTCCATCGTTGCGGTCCATCACAACTACAACGGCATCTCGACTATCGCAGGTTGAGGGATTGAAGGTTGCTGCAATTCGTGAGAAGCTGTGGCAGAATCCCGTGAAAGTTATTGAAACAGTCGAGATGCATTTCAAAATAAATCCCGCGTTTAAATTCAAATTTCAAAATTCAAATTTCAAGCCTGCCTTTTTAAGATTTAAGTGCCAACAACGATGTCGTCCAGAAAAGGGGCGAACGAAAAATGCACCCGCCGGAATCGGTGAATGGACGATGTCAGAAAATAAACATGTCCATGATATGGATACATGGGGTATACCATGCATGGCGGATAGCGCTCTCTAGGGAAGGATGCAGAGTCAGGGGGTGCATGGAGTGAACGAAAATGAAAACGGAAACGGGAACTGTGGTAGTCTACCTTTTGGGTTTTCCGAGTGGCCGGAGATGAGACGTTCTCCGTCGATCGGAATCCCAAAAGGTAGCGTAGTTAGCTTACCATTGTTTTCTAGGCACATAATTTTATTACTTCACCAGTTTTAAAAACCGCGACATTCCCTTCAAGATGCACTACATCCTCCAAGGGTGCCACTCGCCTTCATTCATGTTTCATTTATGCGATGTGCCCTTCAAGACAAACTACGTGCTCTAAGGGTGCCACTCTCCTTTTGATTGATTTTGGTAGACGCCCAACCCTTGGAGTCAATACTCCATTAGACAACCTTGTGGGAGACTAAGGGACTCTAAGGAGTAAGGACCATGCCTTATTGCATGCCCCTTAGAATATTTGTGAGCGACTGTCTCACTCTGCCTTCACGTCATCGTGGATATCTCGAACTAGGTAATCGTGAACCTATAGTTCAAGCCACGGTGGGAGTGCTAGTAGGTTGTGGCAGGGCTACTGCCACACCTCTCCCTCAATATCTCTGGTTTTCATGCATGGCCCCTTTACTCCTAATGTGAGTCTGATTAGAAAGAAATTATTATCCTACATCCATCAACGAAACAAGTTAGCTATCCATAAACAACAACATGATATACCCAAACACATGTTACATATACATATACAGAAATACCCAAACCATATACAGTCCACTCCCTAACTCTATATGGAGTCCAAGGAGGTCCATTGATGCCATCAACATCCTCAATCTGTCAAGAGTCATGCACACTCAGGATAAACCAGTCAATAGCACCTATCTATACATAAATAACGTAACATAACACCATAATCCACAGTCTCATCATCAAAATCCATAAGCAAATCAGTCAATTATATAATGAACAAGATCACTTGCACACAAGTGTCCTCAAAGAATAAGTCGCATTAGGTGCGCTCAAGAGTGAGATGTTACAGAGGAATAAGGGTGAAATAAGAGGCAATGCTTTAAAACATGGTTTTATGGAAGCGCCTCCGCAGAACTCAGTTTCTGCAACACTTGCAATGACAGGTTTTAAGCCAAAACAGAAGAAATGCAAAACAAGGGATTTGAAGTCTTTAAATCAAACTATTAATGATAATAATAATGATAATAGAAATTATTATTATTAATTCAAATGAAGAGGTGTATGAAGAGGTGTAATGGTTCAAACAAAGGGACATAATACAGCAAACTTATACCTATTGGGAGACTATATAAACAAAGAAGTATGGTGAACAAAAGATGTAGTTGAATTTGTTGAAGTATATATATTTATATATAATGGATTGAATGAAGGTTCATTCTATCAGGTTGGTTCCTATTTACAGGTTGGGTCTTGTATGAGGATTGGATTCCTCACATCTTAGTTGGATCTGATATCAACAAGTTGGGACTTGTTATGAGGGTTGGATTCCTGATTTCTCAGTTGGATCTAAGTACTATAATCTGTGTCTCGTAACAGAGAGTTAGGTCTCTCATATTTGTTTGAAGTTGAAGATATTCAAAGATTGATCTTATGTATTCATTCAAGTTAAATAAATAAATAAAATATTTATTCTTTTATATATTGGTTGAGAAAATGAAATAAATATATGTTGTTCAATTAATTTATGAAAAGTGGAAAATTGTCCAAAGTTTTGTGACATGGATTCAGCCCCCCCTCCCTCAGTGTCAATTATAAATTTCAACAATTGGTATCAAAGCAGGTCCCTTCAGCATAATTTAAACACTGGAAGGTAGATTCTGAAGAAATGGGTGGACTAATTGTTATCTCCACAAATGAAGCTCCCTTATTTGATGGAATAGATTATTCTTCATGGAGCAAAAATATGAAAAGATATCTGAAGTTTGGGATTCGGTAGTAAGTAAGACATGGAACTTAACTAATTCAAAGAGAAAAACCAAAATTGCAAAGGAAGAAAGGAGAAATAATTCATTAGCCTTAAAAGTAATCCAGGATGGATTTTTAGACCAAGTCAAAGAAAATATGAGGCACTACAAATCTACTAAGGAATTATGTCTCCGGCTAGAAAATTGTAATCAAAATGAAGCACAAGAAGAAGATAAATCTTATCGAAGTAAGGAACAAGAATTAGATAAACATGATTCCTGTCAAAATAAGGAACAAAACTCAGAAGAAGATAATTCATATCCAAATAAGGAACATGATAAAGAATAGGAGAATTCCAATAAGATTGAAGAACACAATATAGAGAAAGAGATTTATAATCAGAATGAAATGTAGGATTTGATGCAAGCCCAAGTCATAAATGAAGAAGACAACCTCATCAAGGAATTGAGGCATACCTCAGTAATCACTAAAGAAAAAATACATAATCTTAAGACTGATGTTATAGTTGCAATAGAATATATTCATATGGAACCAGGAAATGGTATACATATTAAAGTTCATGTGGAGGCTCTTGAAAATATTGAGTACACAAATATGTGCGCTCTAAAAGAGTTTGAGAAACTTCAACATAAAGATATGTTGCTACTTCAACAGTTAGATCAATCTAGCCATGAAGAGTTTTAATAGAGAGTTCATCTAGAAGACAAAGAAAAAGAGATCAGAAGATTAAAGATTGAAGTTGATCATCTCATAAAGGAAATAGAAGAATTGAAAAAAAATGACAATAAATAAAAAACAAGTACTAAAAGAAACAAAAGAATTGGTTAACAGTCTAAAATCTCAACTTGAGGAGACTAAAGAAAGTGAAGAAGTCGTGAAGATCCAGTTAACTAGGAAAGAAAATTCTTACCACATGTTGGAATTGGAAATCATAAACTTCAAAAGGATAAATAAAAGTACTAATTCAGATCTAATGACTCAAATTGAATAAGTTAAGAAAAAGGAAGGAGTCTAGAAGATCCAATTAATTGAAAAGGAAGAATCACGCCAAATGTTAGAATTAAAAGCCATCAACCTCAAAAGGATTCAACTAGGAAATGAGGAAGAATTCAAAATATTGAAAACTAAAGTTTTTGATCTAACAAAAGATATGGAAGAATTGTAGACATATGAGAAAACTATTAAATTCAAATAAGTCTTGGATGAGACAGAAGAAATAATCATCAATCTAAAGACTCAACTTGAACATGCTAAGAAAGTGGAAGAATCCCTGAAGATTCAGTTAACTAAAAAGGAAGAGACATGTCACATGTTGAGACTGGAAATAGTCAATCTCAAAAAGATGGATGAAAAAATAAAATCTGTCAAATTCTAGAATAGCTCAGTTATCCTATATAAGTTTTGGAACAATCAAAGATCGGTTGATGAAAAAACTGGTCTTGGATAGAATAAAAAGGAAGACAATGACAAATGGAGCACCATTTACAAACATGATAAAGGATCATCCTTATTAATAAGAAAAGGTGCAATTACAAAGCAATTACAAGTCATGACCTTTGTTAAGGAAGGAAGCTATAGAAGTAAAAAGGAAGAATAAAATCACAAGATAGATCTATCAAAAAATAAATTCAAGAATGGAAAAACCTTCAATGGCTATTGCTTTTCTTGTCATAACTTTAGCCATAAATAAATGGACTGCAAGAAACTAGAGAAAGGATATGAAGAAAAATCCAAAAACTCAATTAGATGTTGGAGATGCAATTTTGTTGGGCACACAACAAAATTTTATCATATAATGAGATGTTACAACTGTGATAGGTTTGAGAAAAAATCCCAAAGCTGCAGGAGTTCAAAACATCAATCCTTAAATAAGTCATTCAAGTCATGGAGAAAACCTAATAAAATTTGGAATAAGAAAGGAAATGACAAATCTCCAAAAACAAAATTAGAAAGAAAAGGTCCAAAAAGTAGAATATCTCATAGAAAGATATGGAGAAGAAAATCTGAAGGAGAAAGCAAGAAAGATGATCTTGCACCTGAAAATGAAGAAATTAATAAGAAAATGATGGGTGAAGGTCCTAATAAGGAATGTGAAATTCAATATGAAATAGATCAAGCTCAAGAAAGGGAAGTCCCTATAGAAGAATATGACACAATCTTGATGATGTAATAATCCTTTAGCCAAAGAAAGAAAAATCATTGATAAGGTGAGTTGTAGAATAAAAGGAGAAAATCGACAAAAGAGAGAATCGTCTTAGGGAGAGTATAACCTTAGAGGGAAAAAAAAATATCTTTTTTGTCATTTTTGTAAAAAGGGGAGAAGAGAAAATGTAGCAGATAAGTTCAAGGGGTATCAATCAACAAAAATCAATTGATATTAGCAAAGATCAATTTGTTGGATTACTGAGAGAGGGGGGTGAATCAGTGATAGAGAAATTTAATCCTTTTTAACCATATAATACAAGTGTTATATCAATGAAACATTATCATCCAATAAATGCAGAGTAAATAAACAATGAACAAATGAACAAACATACACATACACAATACACCAGTGTTTTACGTGGAAACCCAAATCGGGAGAAAACCACATAATGCTTTTTCTTATATGTCTTGAAGAATTACATTCATTGGAAGCACCAAATTCCTTTGTTTTCCAGCTACAACTGGAAGGATGCTCCAACCCCCTAGTTTCTTAGGCTACAACCTGAGGGAAGTTCCAACTCCCCAATTCTCTGGCTACAACCAGAAGAAGGCTACAACCCCCTATGTTCTCCGACTACAACCGGAAGGTGGCTACAACCACCTTTCCTTGCCCCATACTTCCACCCTGAAGTAGAAGTAGAATGATGAAACCACTGTCAACATGTCACTGTGAGATATACCATTGTAAACCTGTACCAATAAATATGAATCATGCATCAACTTGTACCTCAACTTGCAATCAACCTGTACCATAAACAAGTGCATCAACCATGCACCAACCTGTATTAAATAACCTGTAATCAATCTGTACCATAAACAAGTGCATCGAACCATGTACCAAGTATGTACCAATCATGTGTCAACTACTCATCAACTATGACTCATCAATATGTACCAACACCATCAACTATACACCTCATGTATGTGCCAACTCATCAACTACTTGGCTCAACCATGTACTCAACATGCCTCAACCAAAATCCCTCATCAATTTCATCATCCAAATCTGATTTGTAAATCTATATTAGACCTAGTGTATATGATCACATTCCTGCAAATTTTCCTTAACTTCAACAACAAGAGACTAGCATTTTCATCAAATGTTTCTTTAGTCTCACATGCCTAGTTTTGGATTAGTCAATAACCATAACTTGAAGTAATCATAAATTTGTACCTGTAATGTATAAATATTTGAAACTGATACACAATGTTCTTCATTGTGTTTTATGTAATTCCTCCAGGTGTCACTACTTGGAACCTCTCATAAAAGGTGTTATAGAAAAAATGGCATACCTTGCTGAATTTTGGATTATTCTATAGAGTGACCTTGTAGAGCGTGCCCCGCACTGAATTTTTGTTGAATTGATCTAAAAAAATTACACAACATACTAAAGACTATACCCTAACCAACACATTTCGTTTCACTGAATTTGGATCTTTTATTAATAACTTATGACGTTTTTACCCGAAACACCTATTTTTGACTAGTTTCATGACTAGCCACAAACCCTATTTTCCATGGAGTGTAACTCCAAAAATACAATGTCCCCATAAGCTAAATTTTTAACCATAGATACTTGGATATTTTTTCTTAATTGGATAGAAATTTCATGTTCTGAATCATTATAGAAAAAAAGTTATAGCAAAAATAGTGAGATGACCTGTAAATAACATACCTTAGAAAGCACCATCAAAATAATTTATCCTTCCTTGCATTTCGACCTTATTTTCTTCACTTTCCCTCAGAATTTAGGCTTAGATATCCTTGGTTACCTCAGACACCTATGGATATTCAATATTCTCAAGTGTGATTAAAATGAGAGAGCCTTGCCTCTTATTTATGCTCTCCAAGTAGCTTCCTTAAAAACATCTTCTAGGTCACTTGGCCCCACTTTCTTTATTTTAGGGTTAACCCACTTCTAATTTCTCCATTAAATTTATTATTGAAATAATTGATTTTGTATTCACTTTGAATTATAATACACTCATTACTTCACTTTATTATTTACCTTTTAAAATCTCTTAAACCACTTTGACTACTTTGACCTTTTGAGGCTTCTAGATGACATATGAGGGTCCTCCAACTTTGTAAGGCCATAAATCTCAAACCATGAGGAGTTATGTGACATTCCACATACCACCCAAAATAGAATGACATGTACTATACATATAGAATAGAATTATATAAAAATATATCACAACTCATACCATTATCCATAAAACAAACTTGGGTCCATTACCCAAACCTGGGGTCTCCAACTTCTCATGGCCATAACTCTCTAACTGTGAGGAGTTATGTGACGTTCCACATACCACCAGAAATGGAATGACAAGAACTATCCATCTAGGATCTCATTATTCCAAAATTAATCATGGTTTCTCTTACTCCACAAAGCATCTTCCCGTGAGGGATTTCACCATAAGGGGACCACTTTGGAGTTCATCCATCTTTACTTCTTATCAACCATGACAAGACAATAATGAGTCATCTTTACATCAAACAATATTGGGTCCATTACCAAAACCTTTTTGTTGCGGGGCATTCTTCAAGGGTTGACATCAATGACAACCAACCTTAATCAACAATCTCCCCCTTTGGCATTGATGGAAACACTTTGATGTAATACTGAAATCATATCACTCATGCCCCCCCTGGAACCATGCCTCTGTTCTCTATATCTGATAAATTTGCCTCTATCCTCTGCATCTGATAAATTTACTCCCCTTGGAACCATGCCTCTATCCTCTACATCTGATAAATCTCTCCCCCTTTATCATCAATGGAAAAGGTATCTTTCCATCCAGGGTTTCTCCCCCTGACTGAATTTTCCTCTTATGGTGCTTCCTCATGTACATATAAGACATATAAGATAAGCATTCAAAAATCATTCAAAAAACATTCATTTTGGAGTAGAAATAACACCATGTTTTTGGCGAAGATATTCAAAGGCTTCCCATGGAAGTGGTTTTGAGAAGATGCCTGCCACTTGTTCTTTTGTGCCCACATACTCAACTCTGATGTTCTTTTGTGCAACCTGTTCCCATAGAAAGTGATACTTGATTGGAATGTGCTTCGTCTTGGAGTGCATCACCGGTTTTTTTGAGATACTGATGGCACTTATATTATCACAATATATTGGAATGGGCTCATCATACTCAACCTATATATCTGTTAAAGTTTGTTTCATCTAAAGAACCTGTGTACAACATGTTGTTGCTGCAATATACTCTACCTCGTCTATAGATAGAGATATTGATGATTGTTTCTTGCTTAGCCATGATATCAAACACTCACCTAAGTAGAATGCTACTCCACTGGTGCTTCTTCGGTCATCAATAAAACCTTCCCAATCTGCATCTATGTAGGCAATAAGTGATAGATCTTTTCCTTTTGGATACTATAATCCAAACTCTTATGTTCCTTTGAGATATCTAAAAATCCTCTTTACTTCTAATACATGTGATTCCTTTGGTGCTGCTTGAAATAGTGCCACCTGTCCAACTTCTTACATTACATCTAGTCTGGATGTTGTCACATATAGTATGTTGCCAATCATTGACCTGTATTACCTCTGATCTGTAGACTTCGAATCATCATCTTTTCTCAACTTACAACTGGTTTGGAATCTTCCATTCCGAACCTCTTTAGCATTTATCTAATATAATTGGTTTGAGAAATAAAAATGCCTTGGTTGCTTTAACGTATCTGAAGTCCTATAAAGAAGGATAGTTCTCCAAGTAACAACATTTCAAATTCATTGCAAATTTCTGGCTTAACCTGTCATCATCACTACCAAAAATAATATCATCAACATAAACTTCAATTAATAAAATATTACCTTGACTTACCTTGATGTAGAGGTTGTTGTCTGCACTTACTTTTCTGAACCTTTCCTGTTGTAGATGCTTATCCAGTTTGGAGTACCATGCTCTAGGATCTTGTTTTATACCATACAAGGCCTTCTTTAATTTACATACATAGTCTGTGTTCTCTAACAACTGAAATCATTTTGGTTGTTCAATGTAGACTTTTTCTTCAAGTTCCCCATTCAGAAAAGACGATTTTACATCCATCTGATATACTTTAACATTTTTGGAGCATGCATAAGCTAAAAGTAAACGGATTTCTTCCATTCTAGCAACTGGGGAAAACGTCTCTTCAAAGTCGATTCCTTCAATCTATGCATATCCTTTACATACCAATCTAGCTTTGTTGCTTGTAACCTGTCCATATTCATTCAATTTATTCCTGAAAACCCATTTTGTGCTGATCACATTCTTATTTTTTGGTTTTCATCCATGGCCTTATTCCAAAATTCATCCTTGCTGGCTTCTTCAAAACAGTTTGGTTCAATTGTAGATAAGAGTGCTAGGTGTGTTTGTTCTGGTGAACGGATTTTTCTTCTAGTATCAACTCCTGCATCTTTTTTTCCAATAATCTGATCTGAAGGATGATTCTTCTATACTCGTTTGCTAGGTGTCTTTGAAGATACTTTCTGAACTTGCTCTTCTTCTTCTGTCGGATTCTCTTCATCTACATCTTCCTCTTCTACTTATTTTTCATCTTTTTCTTCGAAAAGTTGTTCCATTGATTTGTTTTCTTCTTCCTTTGATTTTGGTATGCATGTTTCATCAATTGTTACGTTGATGATTTCCATAACTTTGTTCAATCTTAGATTTTAACACTTGTATGCTTTCCTTGTACTTGAGTAACCAACAAGTATTCCTTTGTCCACACAAGAGTCAAACTTTCCCATTCCGTCATCTTCTCTTTTGATGTAGCATTTGCTTCCAAACTCTGAAATGTTTCACATTTGCTGGTCTTCCTTTCCATAGCTCGTAGGGAGTTTTATCAGTTTTTTTTATGAGAATTACTCTACTTTGAATGTGAATTGTTGTATGCACTGCCTGTGTCCAAAATATATCTGTCAATTTGGATTCCATTATCATTGTTTAAGCATTTTCTTGTACTATCATGTTCTTTCTTTCAACAACTCCATTCTGTTGAGGTGTCCTAGCAACGGAAAATTGTCTTTTATTCCATGACTACTACAGTAGTCCATACATTCCTTTGAAGTGAGCTCTCCTCCATTATCAGATCTCAAACATTTGATTCTTGAATCCATCTCATTTTCAACCATTTCCTTGTAGATCTTGAAGTTTTCAAAAACTTCAGACTTGTTCTTGAGAAAGCAAACAACAGTCATTCTTGTATAATCATCAACTAATAACATAAAGTATTTTTCACCTTTTAAGCCCTTTGTTGTAGTTGGTCCAACTAGATCTCTGTGCACAATTTCCAGTGGTCTTGTTGTTGAATATTCCTTTGATTTGAACCTGGTCTTTGTTTCCTTTCCTTATTGACAATGCTTGCATAAAGTGTTGGTTGGTTTCATGATCTGGGGTATTTCTCTGACTGCTTCTCTTTTTCTGACTTTGACATGGTTATCAAAATGCATGTGACCCATTCTTCTATGCCATAGCCAAATTTCATCTTCCTTTCCTATACAACACTTTTCATTTCCAATTTCACTTAACACATATATGTTGTTTGAAGTTCTTGCAGTTGTACTGACCAATTTCTCTGAACCTTCTTTTCTTATCTCACACTTTTCTGAATCGAAAGTAAGTCTATGACCTTGGTCACACATTTGATTCACACTTAGAAGATTATGTTTCATATCTTCTACCAGTAGAACATTTTGTTCCTTTTCATTCTCGTTCCCAATTCGGACTGTGCCTTCTTCAATGATTTTGGATGAATTATCATTTCCAAAGAAGACTGGTCCATTTGTTTCTTTTCGTAATGTAAGAAAAATTTCTTTATCACCTTTCATGTGTTTTGAACATCCATTGTCAACATACCAACTGTGTTTCTTCTGCTTAGCTTGTAGAGCGACTATGCATTCTTCACTATTATACTGATCTTGCTTTCTTATCCATGTCGTTTTCTGAGGTTCTTGTCTCTGACTATTGTTATTCTATTGAGGTTCTTTAGGAGGGACTGTCATTTTGCAATCCTTGGCCATGTGTCCAAAATTGTTACATTTGTAACATTCCACTTCAGTGCTCAAAGATTCAAACCTGTTGTAACTTGTTCTTTGTGTGTCACTAGGTCTCCTTGAATAATCCCTTTGTGTATAAATCTCAAAGTTGTTACTATTCATGTTGTTAGCTTTGCAATTCACAACTTTATGTCCAAAATTATTACATGCATAACATAAACCAAAAAATATAGTTTGATACCTAGGAGTTGAAGATCTTCTGAAATGANTGAATCTTCTTGGTGGAGGAGTGTCCCTGTAATCTTCCTTGTATATCTTCCTATCCTATTTGATTGTTTCTGCATAGCTCTTTGGATTTGTTTCTTTCTCTATTATTTTGGAGCTTGATCCCTTTTCTGTCTTACTATATCCAAGTCCAGACTTGTCAATATGATATTTTTTACTGCTGATAATGTCATTAAGAAATTTTGAGCTATTCTGCATATTTTTCTTTTGAATATCCTTTCTTAGTGTGACAACCTCTGATTCCAAGTTTCCAATGATCTTGTCATTTTCTTCTAGTTGTTCTTTGAGTGCTTCTTCAATTATTTTATCTTCTTCTATTTGAACCTTCAATTTTGTGATCATTTGTTCTAGTTCTCGATTGCCCTTTTTCTTGTCTAGTTCTGCTTGCAATTTCTTGTTTTTCTTCTTTTCTCTTTTGATAACTTCTATGGCACACATTAATTCTTCTTGATAGTCAACTTCTACCTCTTCAGTTTCTTCTTCAACTTCTTCACATTCTTCTTCGGCTTCTTCGTATTCTTCTTTAGAATCTTCTTTGTCAGAGTCTTTTACTGCCATGAATAGAACTTTTCCTATCTCATTGTCACTGACTTTATCTTCATCTGATGATGAGATGTCTTCTTTGGTGTATAAGATTTTCTTGAAAAATTTCTTTGTAGTTCTTTTTCCTTTATATGTGTGTTTTCCTTTTGAGTAAACTTCATCATTTCTCTTTTTCTTATGACGAAATTTGTTAGCAAAATGACCAATACCATCACAATTAAAACAAATTAAAGGGAGCTTACCTCTATACCTACCGTTGGTTCCCTTGATTAGTCTTTTGATGAAGTTGACCACTTCTTCATCATCTTCTGAAGTGTCACTGTTGATGCTATATTCTTCTTGTTCCTTTTTCTTTTTCTTTGATCTTTTGGATGCTTTGAAGGCTTCTTCTTTTACATCTAGATTTTTCTGCTCAGATTTCATTTCATATGCTTTGAATATTCCATGCAGTTCATCTATTCTTATTGAGTCCAAATCCGATATTTCTTCTAGTGCTAATATCTTAGGGTTGAATCTCATATGAAGAGATCTTAGTATTTTTTGAACAATTACATATTCTTCAATTTCTTCTCCCAGTCCTATGATTGCATTCACTCTTTCATCGACTCGTAAGAAGTAGGTTGTGATATCTTCATCTTCCTTCATTTTTAGTTGTTTGAACTAACCTCTGTAAGTCTGAAGCTTTGCTGCTTTGACTTTTGTATCTCCTTCATAAATATTTTGAAGCATGTCCCAAATCTCTTTAGTGGATTTACAGTGTGCAACTTTGGTGAATACCGTATCACTGAAACCATTCAAAAGTGCATTTGTGGCTTTGGAATTATTCTCACCGAGTTTTACTTCTTTGTCATTTGTTTGTGGAACTGCTCCAACCCCCTAGTTGCTCAGGCTACAACCTACTCATCAATATGTACCAACATCATCAACTATACACCTCATGTATGTGTCAACTCATCAACTACTTATCTCAACAATGTACTTAACATGTACCTCAACCAAAATCCCTCATCAATTTCATCATCCAAATATGATTTGTAGCTATGTAATAGACCTAGTGTATATGATCAAATTCTTGCGAACCTTCCTTAACTTCAACAACAAGAGACTAGCATTTTCATCAAACTTTTCTTTAGTCTCACATGGCTAGTTCTGGATTAGTCAACAACCCTAACTTGAAGTAATCATAAATTTGTACTTGTAATGTATAAATATATGAAACTAATAAAAATTTTCTTTAGTGTGTTTTATACGATTCCTCCAAGTGTCACTACTTGGAACCTCTCATAAAACAATTTATAGCAAAAATGACATACCTTGCTGAATTCTGGCTTATTCTAGAGAGTGACCTTGTAGAGCATGCCTCGCATAGAATATTTGTTTAATTGGTATGAAATGGTTAAAAATAATACTAAATAATGTACCCTAACCAACACATTTGGTTTCACTGAATTTGGATCTTTTATGAAGAATTTATGACGTTTTTACCCGAAACACCTGTTTTTGACTAGTTTCAGGACTAGCCACAAACCTTGTTTTCCACGGAGTGTAATGCCAAAAATACAATGACCCACAAGATGAATTTTTTACCAAAGATACTTGGATATGTTTTCACAATGGAATAGAAATTTCATGGTCTTAATGATTATAGAAAAAAAATTATAGAGAAAATGGTGAGATGACCTATAAATAACATACCTTAGAAAGCACTATCAAAATAATTTATCCTTCCTTGCATTTCAACATTCTTTTATTCACCTTCCCTCAAAATTTTGGCTTAGATATCCTTGGTTACCTCAAACACCTATATATATTCAATATTTTCAAGTGTGTTTAAAATTAGAGAGCCTTGCCTCTTATTTATACTCTCCAAATAGCTTCCTTAAAAACATCTTCTAGGTCACTTGGCCCCACTTTCCTTATTTTAGGGTTAACCCACTTCTAATTTCTCCATTAAATTTATNCTTTTAAAATCTCTTAAACCACTTTGACTACTTTGACCTTTTGGGGCTTTTAGATGACATATGAGGGTCCTCCAACTGCGTAAGGCCATAAATCTCAAACCGTGAGGAGTTATGTGACGTTCCACATACCACCAGAAAATGAATTACATGTACTATCCATATAGAATATTATTATTTGAAAATATATCATAACTCATACCGTTATCCATCAAACAAACTTGGGTCCATTACCTAAACCTGAGGTCTCCAACTTCTCATGGCCATAACTCTCTAACCGTGAGGAGTTATGTGACGTTCCACATACCACCAGAAATGGAATGAAAAGAACTATCCATCTAAGATCTCATTATTCCACAATTAAGCATGGGTTCTGTTACTCCGCAAAGCGTCCTCCTGTGAGGGATTTCACCATAAGGGGACCACTTTGGAGTTCATCCATCTTTACTTTTTATCAACCATGACAAGACAATAATGAGTCATCTTTACATAAAACAATCTTGGGTCCATTACCCAAACCTTTGTGCTGCGAGGCTTTCTTCAAGGGTTGAAATCAATGACAACTAACCTTAATCAACACAATTGATAACAAAATTGGTATTAAATCAATTTCTATCAATCCTCAATTGATATTCCTATGAAATATCAAAGAAGAATAAGTAGCAGATCAAGAAGATCAATAAGATTCATACCCTTGTCCTATTTGACAAAGGAAATACAATAAAAAATCGGGGGGAGTATTTTGGTTATCAAATAAGAAAGTAATTAGATTAGGTTTAAAATACTTGATCACTACAAATTGGTATCACTACAAGTTAGTATGAAGAAGACTACTTATTTAAACAAAAATATCCCAATGAATTGAGATAAGAAGTTAGTAAATTGAGAGAGGGAGAAAAATAGTTAGAGCCTCACTCTTTGCAATTGATGTCAAAGGGGGAGAGAAGCAATAAAACAAAGATAAGCATAAAATAAATTTTCTATTAGATAGAAAAGAATATCAGTGATATGGGGAGCAAAGGTATGAAATCATTTTTGTTTTACAGATATGTTTCCCTCAATGACAAAGGGGGAGATTGTTGGCATTATTGATTGTGTGTTTTCATTGATGGAAACATGAATTAGTCATGAACAAAGTTATACAACATGAATCAATCATGAACAAATTTATACAGTTTGCATTAGTGTTAGTATGGCCAATAAGGTTTGTCCATATGTAATGAAGGGTCATTGATGGAAAGAGAATGCAACATAGAAGAAAGGATAAAGTTCAGGAGAAAAATTGTATGGTAAATGTCATCGATGTAACATTCGGTCACTGTCAAGGATCGATGATATTTGTTACAGGTACATTTTCTAAACCTCAAAAGAGATAATGATTTTGAAGACGTGCATGAGATCAGTTTTCAGAAAGAGAATATTTATAGGTGGAAACCTTTATAAAAATCAAGCAACTGGAGTCGTTCATCCAGAATTCAGATGTAAATCTGACCGTTGCATCATAGAGGAAACCTGCGTAAAGAAAGAGAGAATCATGGTCGTATGATTGAAGATTCAGGAGTGAATTAAACCATCATATCGTGTAGGAAGAACTGGTCAAAACTTCGACACTAGCCGCTCTAGAAAAAAGGAGTCTAGAACAGGAAAGATTACCCAAAGGCCGAAGCCTCAAATTCACGACAAACATTGATCTATAGAGAAATATTATAACCATCAGATCAGAGTTGTGTAGCAGTAACCAACTCTGGCACTGATCACTCTAACAAAAAGAAGCCAAGAATAGGTAAGATTACCCGAACACCAAATCCCCGAAGTCACGTCAACCGTTGATCTAGGTTAAAACAAAAGAATCATCAGATCATAAGGAGACTTTAAACTTCAGCACTGACCACTTCGGTGGAAAAGGTTTTAGAACATGTAAATTCACCCAAAGGCTGGAGTTCTGAAGTCACAAAATAAGACACGTGGTACACATAGTAATATCCCACGTCGGCAAGGAAACATGGCGCATTCATATGGTGACAAGTGTCAAGGTCTAGTTGGCACTTTAGGTATATGAAAGTCACAAATCTAGGTGACATTTGGTAGCCACTCTGTTAGTTCCACATCAACAAGCTATGTCACTCCGGGAGTAAGTCCTTCAGGGATATCCAGTTTCTACTACTAGCGAATACCCGAAGCACTGAAGGCCGAAGTTAATGATGGTCATTAATCTAATGTCTTCGGGGTTCTCTTGACCATTGATCAAGTACAATGGAAGGATAGAGTAAGCGTAAATCACGAAGTAACACTAATCGTTGATATAATTTGGGAGAATTCTCGAGCGTTGATCAAGTACAATGGAAGGATAGAGTAAGCACAAATCACTAAGTAACGCTAATCGTTGATCTAATTCAGGAACATTCTCAACCATTGATCAAGTACAGTGGAAGGATAGAGTAATCATAAATCACGAAGTAACGCTAACTAATGATCTACTTCGGTAGCGTTCTCAACCTCAAGCATAGTGGAAGGATAACATAAGTGGAGGTGTTAATCAAGTGCTCACCACCACTTTATGAATTATTCGGTAGGTTATCACTCCGAAGGAATTGAACTACTTTAGATTTCTAGTAACTCGGAGTCTCGAAGTACCGAAGCTCCAAAATAAGATTTGGATTGGTGAAGTTTATGGATACACATCAACTCAAGATTAATAGAGTATACAAACTTCGGTGAAATTTAGTCTGGGATAATTGGAATTTTATAAAAGGAACAAACTCCCGAAGCTGCGAAGTACCAGAGGAAACAACAAGTGTCCATCTCATGATTGAATCCCAACCATTAGATAAGGATAATAAAATTTTGAGAAATGAGTCTTTTAAAAGAATGATCAGACCATTGATCTGAAATCGTGATCAACGATGAAGATTAAAACCATGAATTTAATTTTCTCGAGATATAACACTCCAGAAGATATCACTTTGAATATAACAAGATTTTGTGAAGAGAAGAAAAATTCCATAGTGTCGAAGCCCGGAGAACACAGTCTCAACACTGGACATATGGGTGCTAAAAAGAAGAAGGGGAATAATTACGGAGCACGAAACATTGGTCTCATGATAGAGGAATAAGAATGAAATAAGAGGCAGTTCTTAAAAGCATGGTTTGAAGGAAGCACCTACGCATAACTCAATTTCTACAACATTTGTAGTGACAGGTTTTTAGCCAGAACAAAATAAATGCAAAACAAGGGATTTTAAGTCTTTAAATCAATATATTAATGATAATAATAATAATATAAATTATTATTATTAATTCGAATGAAGAGGTGTATGAAGAGGTGTAATGGTTCAAACAAAGGGACATAATGCTTCAAACTTATACATATTGGGAGACTATATAAACAAAGAAGAATGGTGAACAAAAGATGTAGTTGAATTTGTTGAAGGATATATATTTATATATAATGTATTGAATGAAGGTTCCTTCTATAAGGTTGGTGCCTGTCTACAAGTTGGGTCTTGTATGAGGATTGGATTCCTCACATCTCGGTTGAATATGAGATCAACACGCTGAGACTTGTTATGAGGGTTGGATTCCTCATTTTTCAGTTGGATCTTAGAACTACAAGTTGGGTTTTGTAATAGAGAGATAGTTCTCTCATAGTTTTTTGAAGTTGAATATATTCAAAGATTGATATTATGTATTCATTCAAGTTAAATAAATAAATAAAATATTTATTCTTTTATTTATTGGTTGAGAAAATGAAACAAGTATATGTTGTTCAATTAATTTATGCAAAGTGGAAAATTGTACAAAGTTTTGTGAAACTGATTCACCCCTCCCTCTCAGTGTCAAGTGTACATTGCAACATTACTGAATCACATAATCTTTCCAAGATGAAATGCATTTCCATTTTGTTGTTTCTTTTAAATTATTTCTTGGCTGTGTTCTTTGGTTTCTTTAGACTGGTGTATCCTGTAACAACTGAGTACCAAACATCATACCCCAGTGCTCCTCAAAATAATTTCAATTTATATTCCACATCTCATACTTCAGACCAATCTAACCATCAAACCACAGTATTCCATTAGATCTATATCCATTATCCATGACATCCATGATCTACCTTCTAGTGGTTAAATTGTTTCCTAAAGGAACTTGCTCTGACACCAATTGTTGGAATACTGAGAGTGGGGGTGAATCAATATGAGCACTTTTACCAATTTTACCACTTTTAACCACAATACATAAAATTCAATCGTATTAAAAATATATTATCAATGTATCATTTATGATTTCATTCAATATATCATGAGCATATAAACTGTTAGTGCAAATATATACCATCTATTCACACCACTTAATTGTCAACCCGGGGAGGTAGACTTAGAGGAACCAACACTGTATGTGCAGGGTTGAAGAGAGAGTTTATAAAAAATGTAAATCTACTTCCTGAATTCATAAAATAAACTGCGGAAAGAATTTATGCTAATCTTCCCTGTTATGTACTCGTTCTGCACTAATCTTGCACTAGCTCTGCACTAATCACAAAATGTGTTACGAGCATATAAAAGATCTATTGAACATTGATGGCTGAAAATAATGTTTTAATTCTACTACTTATCACTCCATAATCACTCAACAACTTCTATTGAAATGAAATGAAAACCTCTACTGAAGTCAAATTAAACCTTTCTATTTAATGAGATATCCAAAACAGTTTCTGAATTCAAAACTACTACTTCTGCTCTATTAAATGAATGTGCAATTTGAAAAAGTGAAACTGAAATCAAACTCTTGTTGAAAGATAATACTTTAAATCTCAAGCCTCTAATAAACTAGAAACTATACTAAACATAACACTTCCAGCTCAGTCTTGAAAGAAGGGGGTCTTGCCTTCTTCATCAACAGGCCGATTCTTCAAATATCTCTCATCAAATATCTTGCTTCAAATTTATAGATACAGAAAACTTCATAAAAGAACAACTCTGGATTTTATTGAAAAGAAAGAATACAATTGCTGTAAATCTACTCTCTACTACATTTCTCTACATACTATTAATCTTCCCCCCCATATCTACTCTCGAGAATTCTAGCTTACACCATCGCTCCCCCCCTCCATACCGGGGCAGACCCATCATTTTATAATGTTTTTAATCCTTGTTTTTGGATCTGCAATCCTCCATCTAAGCTAACTACCAATGCTAAAAATGGAAAATTCATGCATTACACAGAATATTAAATACATAATAAACTTGAATGGGTGATCTCATGACACAAATTGTCATGAGATTCACCTCTAATAACAACTTCCAGTTAATGTGTCTCTGCATGCGTTCTTCTTTGAATAGGAGTCCAGCTTGTATGCTGAAGTGGCATCAAACCTTACGAAGCAATTTGTGCCCAAATTTGATTGTGTGGGAAGTGACAGGAATTGACAGAAATATCTGACTATGATCTAGAATTATACTGTCACTGAAGTTGGGGTCCACGTAGATTGTTGTAGATTTTGATCTTGAGAAACAAGCGATTGCGTTTAGAGAGCATGCTTGTATTTTTCAATTCCCATACTTCATGCCCCTTTTCTGTTGATGAATCATAACTGATTGATGAGATGGTGTGCCAATCACTCCAAGGCTTGTATCATGTTTTGTTGGCAGTCGGATTCAATGAATTGATAAGCCGATGCACCATCAAGGAATCCAGATCTCCTTTACACCACGTCTCACAACTTAGGAAAACGAAGAGTTTAACACATGCTGCCGCGTACTCCATATCTAAAACTGTTCAGAGTTTGATGCCACGCACTAAAAGAAGAACTTAATATATTGCATACATGATCTGAAATGCATGTTGTTAGAGTTGGTGGTGATAGCATTAGGTAAATAGATACATTTTCATGTAATAATGTGGTAATAATACTAGAAGAGTGTTGAAGCATTGGAGCAAGACTTTGCAAGAATTCCTTAAGCAAAAGACTTCATAAGTATGAAAATTTTAATCCATTCATCCCTAGAAGAAGCCAAGAATCTGCAAGAAAATGTATTAAATCACAAGCCCAACATTCCCCCATGCTTTGCTTTTTGCATGTCCTCATGTAAACAAATTTACCTCTTAACATTGGCACATCAATAGAATGCTAGCGGTCCCAAGAACTGTCCACTTGATGATGTGGAACTGCTGAGAAGATCTCCTACACTCTTAGCATGTTCTTTCAAAATATTTAACATTTGCCCCTCGACTTCAGCATAATTAAGATCCGACCATTCATCATTTGTATAATACAACAATCTTCAATCCAATTCTTATTGCAGTTGATGCTCTTTTTATTTGTAGAAAACAAAAACTATTTGAAGGTGCTGACCTTTATTCACTATCCTACCTACCTACTTAAAGAAAAAGAGTCATTTCTTTAAGTATAGGGAAATAACCAATGTAGCCACCATCTCAGCAAAATCAAAAACAAATTCATACCCTTTGATAACATATATATGTGCATAGTTACCAAGGTATGTTGAGTAAGCAACACCGGTTGAGTGATTTCCAAAAATTGCTGAAGGAGAAGAGCATCTGAAAGCTGTAAAGAAGATTGAAACCACTGCTCAATGTAATCATGCATACCCTATTCTTTTGCTGCTAGAATGTCTAACTGCTCGGTCTTCTCTACAGGTTGGCATAGGTGCTCAAAAGGAACCATTGGATCAACTAATTTATCTGCTATCTCCTCAGCTACATAGATCTTTTCAAGTTCTGTTAGAATGCGATAAAGTTCCTGCAACAATCTCTTCTTCCGTTCAATAAATCCTGGATCCATTAGTTGACTTTTTATTATTTTCTTTTTTTTTTTATTGTAGGGGGTTTGCTAGAAGAACATAAGTCACACCAATTGAAAATAACTAATTCTGAAAACTAAATCTACAAACTCACACTTGCTTGAAATGAAATCTACACACTTGCTAAATGAAAATCTCTATTGTCTCAAAAGAAATCCTCTTGCTGAAATTTGAAGACACACTTGCTCTATGAAAACTCAAAGAAATAATACCCTTCTGAAAGAATATCTGCTGAAAAGAAAGGAACTCTTTCTAAAAGGAAGATTACTTCTGTTGAATCAAATGCACACCCTCTTATACTGGTGAAATCAAAACTCTCTTACTGCTGAATGAAATCTAGCACTGCTGAAATGAAAACACACTTGGACACTGCTGAAATGAAAGCACACCTGGCTTCTAAAGAAATACTTGCTGAGATCTAACTAATCGACAAAGATTTGGAGGACCCTACGATAGTAGCTACGTAGGTCTTTACCTTTCGTCTTATAGCTCCTCCTCCCCTTGGCCTTCAACAAACACAAAACAAAACCCAATCTCCAATCCTTTTTAGTACCTCCCCGGCAACGGTGCCAAAAATGTTGGTGCAAATATATACCATCTATTCACAACACTTAATTGTCAACCCGGGGAGGTAGAATTAGAGGAACCAACACTGTATGTGCAGGGTTGAAGAGAGAGTGTATAAAAAATGTAAATCTACTTCCTAAATTCATAAAAGAAACTGCGGAAAGAATTTATGCTAATCTGCCCTGTTCTATACTCGTTATGCACTAATCCTGCACTAGTTGTGCACTAGTTCTACACTAATCACAAAATGTGTTACGGGCATATAAAAGATCTATTGAACATTGATGGCTGAAAATAATGTTTTAATTCTGCTACTTATCACTCCATAATCACTCAACAACTTCTATTGAAATGAAATGTAAACCTCTACTGAAGTCGAATGAAACCTTTCTATTTAATGAGATATCCAAAATAGTTTCTGAATTCAAAACTGCTACTTCTGCTCTATTAAATCAATGGGCAATTTGAGAAATGAAAACTGAAATCAAACTCTTGTTGAAAGATAATACTTTAAATCTCAAGCCTCTAATAAACTAGAAACTATACTAAACATAACACTTCCCGCTCTATCTCAAAAGAAGGGGGCCCTGCCTTCTTCATCAACAGGCCGATTCTTCAAATATCTCTCATCAAATATCTTGCTTCAAATTTATAGAGACAGAAAAATTCATAAAAGAACAACTCTAAATTTTATTCAAAAGAAAGAATACAATTGCTTTAAATCTACTCTCTACTACATTTCTCTACATACTATTAATCTTCCCCCCCATATCTACTCTCGAGAATTCCATCTTACACCATCGCTCCCCCCCCTCCATACCAGGGCAGACCCATCATTTTATAACGTTTTTAATCCTTGTTTTTGGATCTACGATCCTCCATCTAAGCTAACTACCAATGCTAAAAATGGAAAATCCATGCATTACGCAGAATATTAATTACATAATAAACTTGAATGGGATTCACCTCTAATAACAACTTCCAGTTAATGTGTCTCTGCATGTGTTCTTCTTTGAATAGGAGTCCAGCTTGTATGCTGAAGTGGCATCAAACCTTACGAAGCAATTTGTGCCCAGATTTGACTGTGTGGGAAGTGATGGGAATTCACAGAAATATCTGACTATGATATGGAATTATACTGTCACTGAAGTTGGGGTCCACGTAGATTGTTGTAGATTGTGATCTTGAGAAACAAGCGATTTCATTTAGAGAGCATGCTTGTATTTTTCAATTCCCATACTTCGTGCCCCTTTTTTGTTGATGAATCATAACTGATTGATGAGACGGTTCGCCAATCACTCCAAGGCTTGTATCATGTTTTGCTGGCAATCAAATTCAATGAATTGATAAGCCGATGCACCATCAAGGAATCCATAGCTCCTTTACGCCATGTCTCACAACTCAAGAAAACACATAGTTTAACACATGCTGCCACGTACTCCATATCTAAAACTGTTCAGAGTCTGATGCCGCACACTAAAATAAGAACTTAATATATTGCATACACGATCTGAAATGCATGTTGTTAGAGTTGGTGGTGATAGCATTAGGTAAATAGATACATTTTCCTATAATAATGTGGTAATAATACTAGAAGATTGTTGAAGCATTGGAGCAAGACTTTGCAAGAATTCCTTAAGCAAAAGACTTCATAAGTATGAAAATTTTAATCAATTCATTCCTAGAAGAAGCCAAGAATATGCAAGAAAATGTATTAAATCACGAGCCCAACACAAACATAAACAACAGCACATCAAATACACAGTACACCAGGGTTTACGTGGAAACCCAAATGGGATAAAACCACAAAATGATTTCTTATATATCAAAGAATACATTGATTGGAAGCACCAGCTTCCCAATTCTCTAGCTGCAACTGGAAGGAGGATAAAACCCCCTATTTATAGGCTCTGACCTGAAGGAAGCTACAACTCCTTGAATTCCCTGGCTCCAACCAGAAGGAGGCTGGAACCCCCTGATTCTCAAGCTCCAACCTTAAGGAAGCTCCAACTCCCTATGTTCTCTGGCACCAACCACAAGGAGGCTACAACCCCTTTTCCTTGCCCCGTCCCATCGCCCTAAAACATAAGTGTAGGCCAAAATGTCATTACCACAATCACTGCCATTGTCACTGTCACATCAACCTATCACTATATCCAACCTGTCACTGTCGCATTAACTTGTCATAGTCAACCTATCACATCAACCAATCAGTATCATCGTGTCACTGATATACCATCATCGACCAACTGTAACCATGTCGAGCATCAAATTGTACCACAACAAGTGAAACAACCATGCACCAACACCTATACCGTGTACCTCAACCATCAACCATGTACATCAATACATGTACCATACCATGTACTATACCATGTGCCAACCATGCACATCAACCATATACATTAACACTTGTACCATACCATATACTATACCATGTGCCAACCATGCACATCAATCACGTACATCAACACATGGACCATACGATGTGTCGACACCTTGTACCATGAGGTATACCTCAACCAAATACCACATCGCTCATCCCATACACCATGTACCACAAGATATACCAAGCAAGTTCTATCAATGGTGTACCTCAACCATGTACCATATCAATAAGTACCTCAAACATGTGATAGCATCACTATACCAAACCAGACATCAAGATAGACAATAGTGCACTTCTAACAATGTATCACATCATCATCAATATGTACAATATTACATACCATCACTACCATGCCTTAAGAATGTACCATACCATAACCAAGCATAAGAAATATTCACAGAAGCATACATGTAACTTGTAGTTAACCTATAGTACTGTAATATTGACATGTAACTCTTCCACAGCCTTCAACATCCTGATACCAACATCTGTACCAAATTTTCCTTAGCCTCATGGGACTAAGACTCCATGTCATGTGGGGCCTCGCATGACATTCCCTAGGAAACCCATAGGGATGAATCACATGACACTATTGGTCTAACCTGTGGGGGTCAACCGAATTAGGGTTTCCTCATATCTTCTCAATCTCCTCTGCAACCCTGAAACTCCTGCACTTCTCAGTTGTTGCTACCTCAAATTTAACAATAGAAAACTAGCCAAAATATCACTTTCTCTCAATATAGATACTCAATGAATGTGTGTGTGTATCAAATGAATGTCTCATGATGTTTATTTATACTTTTTCAACCAACACCTTTTCCTCAGTTTGGGGTCGACCTGTACTTTCTTGTTATCACAACTTTACCCTTTAATTAATTCACTTGTAACCAACTAGGGGCTTCTTAACCATTCTTTGTGGATTCCAACTTCACGAGGCCATAATTCCTCAACCATGAGGAACCACATGGTGTAACACCTATCACTATAAACGACACGATGAGGACTATCCATCTATGAGTGTGTTACATGCATTTTCACTGGTCTTCATGTCCTTATTCCTCAAGCAACTTTGGGTCTCATGACCACACCTTTGGGGCTTCATGTAGACTTCATCAAATGAACCCATCACATTTTCTAACATCAACCACTCTTGTTGACATCAATGACAACTAACTCACCATCAATATCAATCACAACTATGGGGTATCTCGAATGCTCCAAGGGTTGACATGAATGACTACCAACTGTCCAACACTTATGAGCTTATGTATGGTAAACATATATTACTTCCAATTGAGTTTGAATTTAAGACAATAATAATTGCACTACATGTGGGGTTGTACCTTTCAAAAGCCTAGAAACACTTCTTGGAGAAAATCAATGAAATTGAAAAAATTTGTAAGGTTTCTTTGTACCACACCTCTATTTTCCAACAATGGAGAGAAAAGTTCAATGGAAATTTCATCAAGGAAAAGAAGTTTTAGGAAGGAGATTGGGCCTTTTGTATGACTCCAGTTCCATAGATTTTAAGGGAAAGTTGTGTACTTGTTGGTTGGGACCATGAGATATTGACAATGTGTATGACAATGGTTCTGTGAAGCTTCATACCATTGATGAATGTTGGATACCTCTCATGGCCAATGATAATCACCTAATATTATACCATAAACCATTTTCCAAAGATGATTTCATTAAATATCTTGCTACTTGTTAATATTTGAAGGTTGTTAGTATAGTGTCCATGCCACTTGTACCTACAACACATTGATTTTATTAGTATTCTAAAAAAAAAGAAAATAAGTAACTTTATTTTCTTTGCAGGTTGTTCTCAACATTTGTTTTGCATCTTGTCTTTTCCACACTCCTCACTTTCTGCAAAACCATTTTTGAGTACCTCTTGCTACCAATACTTATTACTATAAGTCACTTCACCTCCTATATCCATTTTCATTCACTAGATTTCCATTTCCATTTCATGATCCCTTCACTTTCATTTATCATACTTCCATTTTCTTTCGGCATGCTTTCAATTGCCACCTCCATGTTTTCACATGTTTCAAATATATCCTTTTTTTCCTTCACAATATAGTTCTCATGATAACTCAACATTTTCTATGTAACCATCAGGTTTTTTTCTATGGAATTGCTAGGCCATTTACTCACGAAACTATCATTGCTACTTTGGAATTCCATTTATTTCCTAGATCCTTGCATCCCTTGTCAGCTCAACATATTCTCTATATATTTCTGTTCTGACCTAGCTTTGCTGATTTTTGTGGATCCTTTTGTTACTATGTTTGTTACTACTCCATGAAATTTGTGTTGTGTTACATGCTCCCACTACTAGATGATCTTGGTGTGTGTGGAAACCATCATTATCAAATTCCATGGGTAAGTACAAATGTATACTTTCTCCTTTGTGTTTATAATGTTCATTTAATTCTATGTCATGAATGGAATGGATTGTGTATCTCCATGTGATATAGTAAGATGTGCATGTCACCTCAGTTGGGGGGGAGATGGCCTGACCATTACAACACCATTTATTCCTTCATTACCACCATTATAATTATCATATTTCCTCATTGTTACACAATGGTTTATTATACCATTACCACCACTTATATACTTATCCTCTTTCCATAGACGTCACCATATATCCTATTATCATTTCCCATCATGTCAAGTTGCTATTTTTTGCATCTAAACACTGACAACATTCCTTTTTGGAATCCATACTTTATTTGGAAAAACCATGGACCATTATCACCAATATCCTTTGTTGTAACTATTGTTGCTACTCTTTTGTCTTTCCATGGATCATTGCCAAATATCTTGTTATAATGGGTGGCTCAGTCGTACATCATGAACCCATCACCTTGGAACGATTATGAAGCAACCTTGAGGTGCTTCATATTTTTTAGAATGCAAGTTGGCTTCAGTTTTATAATGGTTTTATATTTTTTAAACTACCATTTCTCTTGAATTTGATGAGATTTTTCGATTGTTCACAACCATAGTGTATGGTCTTCAAATTCGGGTCACAGATGACATTGTGGCACACGTTACTAGGTTACCTTGGTCTAGTGAATGCTGATTTGAACAAAACATTATGTTTCCACATGAAAGGATTGATTTCTTGGTGCAAGGTGAAGTTTTTATGGGTGGAGGAAAAGGAATTTAAAGAACATCCTTGTGCAACCATGGGAAGAAGAGGCTTATTTCATCTAGAGATATTTCACCTGTGAAGGTTGGCACAACCTTCTATTTGGTTACCACTTCAAGCTATTGATAAATCTATGAAATCAAAGGTTTCTTAATATACCAAATTACTTGTTTTGATATTTATATTTCATGGCTCATAATGTCTAACATATAAGAAATCTTGTAGCTAGCCTATCACACCATGGCTTGATTAAACTATCAAAACTTTATTCCTTGTCTCGGTCTAACAAGACTTGGGAGGTGTTTTGTAGAGGTCTCTCCAAGTCCAATAGGATGAAGCAGGATCACAAGGAAAAGAAGAAGGGGAACAAGTTGAATAGGTTGAAGAATAGACACAAGAAGAAGGTCAAGAACATGATAATATAGGACATGCAACTATACAGGTAGAGATTCATAAAGAATAATCACATATAGTTTCTACAGAATGGGACAAACATAGAGAGGATAATGAGGTATATAACCTATAACCACCCACAATCAAGGTTAAAATAACAAGGGTTCCTTTTCCAATTGTTGAAGAAAATCCTCTTCTCTAGTATAATATTTAGGGGATTCAAGGAATAAACAAAAGGTCAAATTGTCAAGACAATCATCAACACTCCCATAGTATCTAAAGAAGAAAAGGAAGAGCTCCATTGTTGTTGTGAAATATTTTGCAACTAGCTCTAAAAATCATATTGTTGTTCCATAATAACTAGAAACAAAATGTTATGATGTTGTCACACAAGAACTAACAAAATACATTTTTTTTGCTGTCACACAAGAAGCAGTAGAAAAAAAAATAACAACTACACCAGAAAATATTTAGGAGGGCATTGATGTTTCTCCACAAGAACCAACATACAAAATTCCCATTGTTTCTCTACAAGAACCAACAATAGAAATTTAAATAGTAGAATAAATCCTTCTCCAGGAACATGTTGAAGATAGTTTTCCTTAGAAAGAAGCTTTTGTTGATAGTCCACCTCAGTATTTTCAGGCTAATGATCAAGAAGAATTTGTTGCATAAATTCCCAAGGAAATAAGGACAACAACCAAGAAGAGATTCATATTTATACCTGGTAAGCTACAATTAATACCTTCCTACAACACCCTTTTGATAATTAATCATAATTTAAGGAATAAAAATAAGAGGTTAAAATAGAAGTTATCTCATTTCAAAAGAAATTTGAGAGAATCCACACCTCATATAAGGTTGGACACACTTGTCCAAGCCCTTCAAGAGAGAATTTGGTCACCTTTTTTTGTGCATGAAGGTGACCACATGAAAGAAATGGTTGCTACACAAGCAATTGCTACATAAACAATTTCTACATACGCAATTGCTACAAAATCTAAAGGAGAGGTTGTTGCTACTAAAGCAGTTGAAACTGATAAGATTTAAACTAATAAGATTGTTTTTGAGATTTTGTAGATTGATGTTGTTACTATTCATAAGGTTGATGTATTTAATGATTTTGGTATTGTTGATGATTTTAGTAAAATTGATGATGAAATTGTTTTTGAGATCGAGAATAAAAATATGAAAGTTGTCATACAACCCTCTGTTGTAGAAGAAATTCATTATCTTAAGGATTCAAAAGAAGCTGAAATACTCATTGTTATGTAACCTACTATTCAATTAGTATTTATTCAAACAAAAAAAGAAGAAGATTTCAATTTCATTGAAGCACAAAGATTGAGGGTTGAAATACATTGTAGAAGCATATGGAAAAGGTGTGGTTCCACTAGCTGAGCACATATGATTCATTGATTCTCTGATAGAATAGTGGTCTGATAGTTATGCCATGTACTGGGAATAAATTAGAAAAGAGAAAAAAATGAATTCTTGGATTAGAAGGAGAAGTGAAGACATTAAAAGAGGAAAAACTGCAATTTAGTAATGTAGCTCAGGCTGCACTTAGCTGTAGAGCACATTCACCCACTTATGCTTTGTTCTTATAGGAGAAGTAGATAATTATTTTACTTCAGGGTTTTGCCAAGGGAATACCACATGATTTCAAGACTCCTACACCATTTTTGGGTGCCTAGTACTCTTTTAGTAATAAAGAGGAAAATGAATCATCTATGAATCATATCAATGTGATATTATCCTATTCAATAACATAAAATGGACCCTAATCCATTTGTAGAAGACACTCAATTGAGAGACTCCACATTATATATGACCAATAAAGTTCATTGGGGTCATGAACAAAACACAGTAGAGAATAATGAATAAGACCTTAATCTCTAGGTTAGAGGAGAACATGGCATAACACTAATTGTTCTTAGAATACATTGGAAATTCATGAAGTCACTAGAAAGGACCACTTGCCTTCTTGAGACTCGACAAGAGGCCATATCCTAATGCCAATGTAGAATCAACAATATAAGAATGAAATCCTTTCTCCAATGTCAAAGGATACATGATCACTTGGATGACGCATTAAGAGAAAGACAACCTCTCAGATATCCTAATTTTCTAAAGGAATTAGGCTAGGTGGAAAAGTACATAAATGCATGACAAAGTGTAGTCTAAATTGGATAGGGCTCTAGTTTCATTCTCCTTTGATTTGGTTTCCTACACCAATATATCAATTTCTTTACAAATGGGATCCACATGTGGAAAATAGGTTTTGGTAGCTCATTGAGAAAACTATTGGATATTATATAGGAGGATAATTTTGGCATTCTCCTATGATATGATCTGAGCAATCTACATAAATCTTATACAATCCCTAACTTGGATTAATCATGCAAGTTGCATAGGGATGCACAACACTTTCAATTGGGGGGAGATCATGGTATCCTCATTTGTCATCTTTAGATAACCTTTTTCCTTATTCCTATACCCCTTTTTGCCACCACTTACCCTTATTATTCGTATATCCCTATCCATATTGGCATATTATTACAAAGGTACTCCTTTCCTTCATATATTGGATTTTGATTGAATTATGTTTATGTATTGGGATAATTTGTATGCCTTGTATCTAAATCGTAGGTATGAAGTATGCTACAGAACATGTCATTGTACATATGCTAAAATTTTTCCATTTTTTTTGTTGAACACGTTGCTACATATATGCCACATTCTAGTCATCATATCGTTCTTTGTTATGAATATACAATTCACTATTGATGCATATCCTATCTTGTTGTTGAACTGGTTACTACAATTCCATATGATAGTCAACTCCAGGTGTTACCTTGATATTTTTCCAATTGATGTGCACCACTGTTATGAATGTCATTGCTACATGACCATGAGTTATAGTTGTTCTTCATTTGTTGCTACAGATCTGGAGCCATTCATTACATAGTATCTCACTACATAATTGACAATGGAGAATGAGCCTCGGGAATATTCTATCCAGTGATTGGTGGGCATCAAATTGTTGTTAAAAATTAAAATTCCATGGAAGATGATGCCATCTGTCAAGCCATTTACAAGGGTTTCTTTGTTTTGTTATTTATTTTTTATTATATATACTTTGTTTTTCCATGGATTGAGAATATCTTATTCTCAAGAACATTTCCATTTAATTATGTTTAATAAGTAGTTAAAGGATTGTACCTATATAAGGATGCACTCACCTATATAAGGAGGAGAGATGGGTATGTATTCAAACACCCAATACACTATTACTCTATCGGTTTACAAATAAATAGGAAGTGATCCTTATTCGCAGTTTTCTTACCAATTAATTCTTTAATTTCATATTACTATGAATGAGAGTTAATTACTGAAGTTCTTCCAACACATATCTCTATAGAGTAAGGGCCCACTCTGGAGTGGTAGGTGTTGTGTCTTTTACTTTGTCTTTATTAGTTTAATTTATTTTAATATTGTTTATACTAAAGTATAATTTAGTTTTATTATTGTAACTATGTTTCTTATTTTCATTTCCAGTTGATGAATTAATTGCTACATATCGTTGTGTGTCAATAATATTACATGTTGTTGGTATTATAAATGATAATCACAATATGCTTAATTACTCTGCATTGTCTTGGTTGAATTTCCCACTTTTCATAGTTTAAATCAACTTCATTTTATTATAAAAATAAAATTAAATTTCTAAATAATGCATAGATATCATATCAATATTCAATCTCTCAAACACCTTTAAAATGTTGCATATACTTTGCACAATACCTTGCAATCATACCATCCCTATGTTTCCAATTAAATGTACTCATAAGCTATACACCTTGTTTGAAATAATAAGGTATGTAGAAGACATGTCACCCTAAAAAGGGTATATAACATATTATTGATATTGGCCCCACTATATGCTCCATAATAACTTGACCCTACAAATATGATTATTTTAAAAAAAATATGATTAAAAATATTGGAGAGGAATACTTGGAAGATAATATCATTGTGATTTCTATTAGGGTATGAGATAATGTATGTCTGAAGTGGAACCGACAATGAGAATTGGGCCTAAGTAATATTCAGGTTTTTTATCTAATTTATTTGACTTGATCTAAAGTAGACACAAGGAAGAAATCAAACTCTTCTTAATCCATATTTTATTCTCGTGTTGGTCATTGCTTAATTCAACGTGAAACAAATTTCAACCTTTGTCCCAAGGGTAACGCATGGCTTAGCGTACTTTCATGAAGAAATTTATTTCTATGCTTAATGACTTTCTCTTGCATGGGATATAATGGTGGGAGTGTTATCTTAAAAAGTAGGTGATCTTATTCTAGCATAGTTTCATAATTAATGCAATTATTTATTAATTTAATTTAATCAAATTAATTACTTATACTAACATAAAATCACCAAAGTACCAAAAACAACTATACAATATCATGTACTTCTTGTGGTAATATGCATAATTTTTTTTATCAATTTATTGAGTTTGATAACTTGGTTGCATTATTTCTTTTGTAAGTGTTATCTCTTAAGGGTTTTTGGTTGAAGAAAGAGTTCAAAAATGCAAGGAATAAAGGATACCATTGAAAATTGATCTAAATGATCTAATTTGTAGTTATTCATAGAAATTATTAAAATTATCTAATTAAATTTTAGACACAAGATTCTTACAATATTATTCCCCTTGAAATAGTGACCACATATGTAGGTGTCACATATGTAGGTGTAGGTATAAAGTTGCAGAAACAATTATATTGGTGTTTATATTTCTACAACAACCCAATATTTGTGCATTGTACATACATAACTTATTCCCCAAATAAATCCAAGGTGGATATGGTAAAGAGAGAATGACTATCCAATCTGAACGACCAAGACAAAGAGGGAATATGTATCCCTCCACCTTATAAATTATGCATGAAAACATATAATTATAGACATGCTTATAATTTTATTATAATTTTAATTAAATATTGTGCATGTATCCTAAACAGATTGGAGTATATTGATAATATTGGAAAACTAAGGATTTTCTTACATGTTTATGTGGCATTGTCTAATATTGTGTGTCCTTCTACTCCTTGAATGTCCTATTTTATCTCATCCTCAAGGTGTGGTAGGGGATTTTATATCAATGGTAAGTCAATTGGTAAGCAAATGAGACTAGGTCAATTCTCTTGTCTAGGCTCTATCAGATTTGTTATTTTTAGTTGGTTCATAGTGTGTGAGCACACAAGAAGGGTATTGAGAAATATTTAAAAGTGAAAAGTTCATTGGACATTATTTAAAATAATTAAAACATGTATGTTAACATCTTTGTTATAACTTATATTAACATACTTGTTATGACATATATATTAATATATTCATAAAATATATTAATACATATGTCAGATAATGTATTGTAATGTAAATAAATAACTCTCAACAACAAATATCTTAGGCTTTTATTATGATGAATAACAAAGAAAAATGTGATACTCAGTGTGAATTGCAGAATCCTATGAATAATTGTTTTTTTTAAACACAATTTGCACCTGAGGCATTAGTTAAGGGCATGTTTGTCTGGGCTTTACATTCAATATAAGCACTCTTAACAAGGTAGTGAGGAGGAGAGGAGATGGTTCTATGCGTCCAACATGGTGCAATTGGATAAAATACACGCCATGTTTTCTGGCTTGCATTAGAGAGTGGTGTTCTTGCCCCCTTGGTTGGGAAAGTTGGTATTTTTCAATATGGGGCATTGAGGGAGCTTTATTTTACCACTATCATTCAATCTCTATGGATGGTTTTGGCTCCTTTTTTTTGTCCCAATATAGGTGAGAACAATAGATGATTTTAAGCATATAATTAAGTAGAGGAAAACAAACTTACATGCATTCTTGTACTAATGATGAGCAAACTAAAAAGAGCCCAACATAAAATTGGGTGGAAATATCACTTGAATTATACTCTTTAGACTCATGTTGTTTGGGAATTAAACCCTAATTAGCTCATAAATTATGTCCAAGGCTAACTACGAGTGAGAGACTAATAGAGAATAAGTAAATGGGGGTTCATCAATAATGTAAAGAAACTACTCTCATTATGATGAACATAGTGAAATTCAATACTTGGTGTGAATTAGATAATCTCATTAATCATTGAGTTTTTGAATGAAATTTCATTACACCACACTCGCTATTGATATCATATCTCTTCGAGATATCCCTATAAATTCTTGAAAGATACCATATTGAACCCAATATGGTGCAATGAAATTTCATTAAAAACTCGATGATTTATGGGATTCTATAATTCACTATTGATATCATATATCTTCTAAATATCCCTTATAAATTCTTGTAATATATCACAGTGAACCCAATGTGGGGTATATTTGAATAGGACAAGAGGTTTTACTCACTATCATCAAATTCCAACATAATAATATAATGATTTGAATCACCCCTTTCCATGATAAGATTTGTATTTTTCTAAGGTAAGAAAAAAAGGATCATTAATGTACCATTTATCAAATATTTCTCCTATTAACTTATACCCTTCTTTGTGGTTGGACCATT
>JASDQU010688492.1:0-17190 GCA_032191745.1 Picea mariana
GTTCTTATACATTAGGTATCTAGTCATAGCCATGCTCTCAATAGGGGGGAGGCTAGTTTCTACGAGGATGGGATAGGGCGTATTTCCTTTAATTTTGAGATTATAGGTTATAAAATTCTTTTGTATTTGTTCTATCTTTCTCCAGGATTCACAAGAGATACTACAGCCCCATACTTCACATCCATAAAGAATAACAGGTGTAACAAGAGTCTCAAAGAGGATTTTCTTCTTGTCCCAATTCCAAAGTTCAGCTAATTTACAATTGTTTTCAAGCCCATAATAAGCTTTCCATCCCCCAATAATCTTTTTCTCAATGTTATAATTCCAATTAAGATATGAATTTTCATAAAGATGATTTTTTAAAGAAAATTCATATTTGAATTTCAATATTTCAATCAACTTCTCTTTCTTTAACTCATAAAATGTTTTACCAATAAATTTATATATATGTTTTCTTTTTTATTTTTAATTTAATTCCGATTTTATATATATATTATGGGTATTTTTATAAGAAGATATGATGAATAAATGATGGATAGGTAATTTTCTAACCCCTAAAAGTTATGGATTGACAATTTTACTCCATATTAATGTTGATAGTTTCCTCTTCATAATAATATAAAAAACATTCACAATAATTATAACTTTCAAATTAAACATAAAATATCAAAATTAATAACAACAATTTTACTCCATGTTAATGTTGATAGTTTCCTATCCCTAACAATATAAAAAACATTCACAATAATTAAAACTTTCAAATTAAACATAAAATATCAAAATTAATAACAAATAATCACAAGAAACTTGAATTCAAATTTTCTAATTTTCAATTTGATAAAGAATTTGACAAGCCAAGCACATTAAATTAAATGAACTAAGCTATAAACAGAAATTGTAATTGATAAAAACACTTAGACATTGTTATTTTTATTTTATTTTGTGTTAAGATACTAAATCCATAACAATTCAATTTTTATTTTATTTAAAATAACATTTAAATAAACATTATATATATATGGAGGTAGGATATATATACTTTTCTAGATTTTAAGGATCTCTTATCCCACAAACAAGGAGATTTCACCAATTTAGTGTGTGGTTTGAGAGTGACCTCTTATATATATATACCAAAATTGTAATTGATGAAAATACTTATTATTTTTTAATATTAATAATAAAAATAAAATACTAAATCCAAAAAAAATTAAAAAAATCTTATTACTTCACTAATTCTTAATGATAAATGAAATAGAAACACACTTTATTTCTATAAATTATGAAAAAATCTGAAAATCTACATATTTTAATTAAAAATATATATTTAAAACTAACAATTAAATAAATATTTCACCTATAATATAAGTTAACCACGATGAAAACATTTATACATTATTATTATTATTATTTTTATTTTTAATTAAAATTGAAAAAATATATATTAAAAAAATTTAAAATATATATAAAAATATTAAAAGAAAACAAAAAATAATTATTATAACTTTTCAAACAAAACTTGCAACTCTCATAAATTCATAATTATTACATCCTAACTATTCATGCAAATAATGCTTAATAAAAACACTTGAGGTTTTAAACTTTGAGAAACATAGAGAATAACAAAATACATGTTGGCTAGTGGCCTCCTCCTATTCAACATTGAGAAGTCTTTTGAAACCTTCATACCCTCTTTTAAAGTGATATAGTATATTATTAATTAGTAAACGTGGTAATTGGTATAATAATATATAATATAATATATTATTACCGTATCATTACATGTTTACAATGTTTACAAAAATATGTCGAAATTTTAATGGCAGAAGTGTTTTAAATTACTATTGATATTTAAAGGTTTTTTTAATTATATTTATTTCATCTATTTATAAAATATGTTTTTTAAATTATTTTTTGAGTGGATGAGTGTAGGGTTAGAGTAAGAAGAAGTATATGAAAATGTCATAATCAAATTCATTAAAATAAGAATTGATATCAACACAATTCACATAATTCCAATAAGTATTAGGAAAATGCATCCACCAAGGAATAAATCAAGTGAGTTTTTCAGAGGAAGAAACAAAAAAAATCTCATGGAAGAAGAGGAAGAGGAAGAGATGTGTCTAGAGAGGTCACGTGTACAAATGTCTTGCATTTCGATGACGGAGGCGCTGGAGATGCCCCAAAACCCTAGATCGGCATAGGGATTGCCCATATGACTGCAAGGATAAGAAAAAATTGTTGAGGGAATGAAGATAGAGAGAACGCATGGGCCACCACATAGAGGAGGAGGATCAACAGATTTGAGACGAGGTCAACGTGCAGGAACTGTGCGGAGTAGATCTGGAAATAAAAGATCGTGGATCTCAGTGGATGGAATTGGTTGGTGCATGGTGTTGACCAACACTTATGAAGGAGGAAACGTGTGTAAAGCAGAGTTTTGATTGGATCAGTTCGATTCAAAGCGATGACAGAGCTTTTGGTGGATGAAGAATATAGATATGGGTGTGATATGGAGAGTTGAGTTGGTTGTCAGTGGTTAACGCAATGGCAAGGTAAGAGGATGGCGACATAAGTGTTGGAATATCAACAATAAAATAAATATTATTATTATAATGGAGTTAAAAATATTTATTGCGTGTAACGGGAATGGGAATATGACTGTAAGATCTTGTTAGGCATGCATACGTTTAACTTAATTTACTAGTAAAGTCTAGACATATACCTAGGTGATAGGGGGAGCATGTGATAGACTTTGAGGGGGGTAGGGACTAGAGGTGAGTGGTGTAGAATCACTTAGCGAGGCTCGTGGTTTTACATCCCATGGATTGCATGTAATGAAATCCTTTTAAAATGATAGTGATACTCTATTGTAATGTGTCAAGAGGAGAGCGATGAAGGATCACTTGGCCACAGCAAGGGTGTTGGACAACTTGGCTAGGTTTGGTTAAGGAACTAATAGATCTATTAATTGTTTTTTTCCATTTTGGGTATTCCAAGATAAAATCTTATTGTTTCTATATTCTTGGTTACTTTAATCTCTCGCATTTGTTATTTTCCTTTCAATATATAATGCAGAAATATTACAAGTTAGTATTTGATAACAACTAATGTTTAATCACGAACAATCTCAACAAAAATGCAATTTTGGTGAGAGGGGAAATGACTTTATATAGGACGTTCAAACTCACTTTTTCCTCAAGTGAAGCACATAGTTTGAAGGATACAAAATAAGTGAATATAAAATTTTGGCATTTGAAAATGATAAATTTGAATTTAAAGAATTTGGTGTTGATAAGGAAGACTAACATGGTGAATGGTATTCCTTATCTTGAAGTTGTGGTGAGAATTGTGAAGGATGCATATTAAAGAAGTATTACAGGGAGAGCTTCATATAGATAGATCTTAGAAGAATAGAGAATTACATTCATACCTATGTGCTCACATGGAAACTTTATCTTTTGGAAAGGAAAGGTACTTCTTAATTTTTATTGATGATTATTCTATAAAAACATGAGTATATTTTATATAAGAAAAGTAAAAAAAATAAATAAACATTTTGATAAGTTCAAGATTGATTGAAAAATAGAGTGGGTTGAATATTCTCACCCTAAAATAAGATAATGGGGAGAATATAAATCCAATGAATTTATGAATGTTTGTAAGATAAATGGATTAAAGAGAGAGTTTACAAATTGATATGATCCTTACAGAAAGGAAGAATACAACCATTGTTGAGATGGTTAGAAGTATGTTGAAAATAAAGCAACCTGAAAATGAATTTTGGGTGAATTAGCTCATACAATGGTATACACTTTTAAATAAGGGAAAAAAAATAAAAATTAGAAAAGGTCCCCAAGTCTGGGAACCTAGGGCTAGTTTAGCCATCAATAGGGCCTATGCTTAACTAGTGAATCCAATCATCCATTGACCACCCCACTCCTTTGGATTACAATAAAGATCCTATTTTATGTGATGAAATACCTTCTTCCCCTGTAGGATAACCTAGCTAAAGACTCACAATGGGTTCTCCAACTAATGATCGGTCACATGTGAAAGGACACATCATGACAAGTAATAAACAACAATAGAAATTGTAACCTTAGAGAGCATACTTGAAATATCATCATTATGGATTGACTTTAAGAGATCCATTTATCTACTTTATTAAATATTTAATGGAGTATGACTCCATAATGACTTTGGTGAATCCTATAAAGTGAAAATAATCCCCATAAATTGAAAAGTTTTCCTTGGATAAATCAAGGACCAACCCTAGATAAATCCATGATCAACCTTTAAATATTTAAATTTAAATTTAAATATTTTCTTAGCGGCCAAGTGTAATACCCCAAGGACGTGCCCCAATTGCATTATGAATTGTAATTATATTTTATAGGTTGGTGAGCCAAGTTTATATAAGCGGGTGGGCTTATGTGTTTATTAGGCCAAAGAGCCTAAGTGTTGAAGGCCAAGAGCCTGATTTTTGTACATGTAATGATGCACATTATTAATATAAAAACATCTCTTCGTGTGGACCGACCACAATGAATGAGTGATGGAGGACTAAACTTCCACAAAGTCTGGATAAGAGAGAGTGGGATGAAAGGTTGGGAGAAGGGCTAAGCTTAAGATCTTAAGACCTTGGGGATAATAATTAAATATTATTCCAAAGCTGTGCAAATGTTTATGTTTTATCCTAAGTTCTTGGAACCTGGAGAACATGTGCAAAATGGGGAGCATGCAGCCCCAAGGATACAGGTGTCAACCTAGGCGAACGCAGTTAAAACCAGAGAAGGGAGTCGTGTTGGGGGTTCGACTTCCCATTCTCCATCCTCCGTCTGAACTCGAGGGTGTCCATTATCGACCTTTGTTTTGGTGTTTGTTCTGGGGAATTATTACCTGAACTGTTAAGTCTCTGCGTGGGATCTCTGTACACCCTCATGCATCTCCAAAACCAGAACCATGAATCTGTCCTATGTTGCATGGTTGAGAAACCCGAAATTGTCTGAGTCGTGTTGTGTTATCCCAGTGGACTATTGTGGTTGTACATTTCCTGGCTATGTGAGGTTTCTGCCATTGACTGTGCGTTGTTGAGCCTTGTTGTTGTGTCCTCACTGTGCTAGAATTGGTCAAAAGAATAAGTTTCCAAGCCTATGAGTGACTCTCTCCAGGTGAGAGAGTGGGCGGAGGAAGTGAGAACTCCTGGACGGGGTCCTGTAGCTGCCATAGAGCTTAGAGACTTCCGGTCCGGTCTCTTGTTGAAGCCCAAGGAAAGGGAGGTTTAGCAGTCGAAGGACTGTCTGAGTGACAGTGAAGGTGTATACTCCTGGGGTGGGACAGACATGTGGGTAATGAGGGTCTATTAGCAGTGGGCGTAAGTGACCCCTAGGAGACAATCCATACTCTGTAACTATGTGTCTTTTGTGGACCTTGCCTAGCCTAGGATTCCCTTCCCGATGGAGCTTAGTCCCAGCTCGAGGGTGACCTACTACTGAGAGTGATGAGCAGCGCGGTCTAAGGTTGGGAGGTTCGTGGAAGGTCTGCACGCAGTTGGTGGAATTACTACAGTTTCAAAGATAAGTATCAATTTGTGCTTAATATTATGTTTTGCATGCCTGTGATGCTTATATGTTATCATGTATTCTATTGCGCATGTGAATTATTTTTAATGTCCTTGATGATGTATATTGGCAGTAATCCTGTGCTTACTCTGTATTGTTTAGAAAAATATGTTAATTAGATTTAATATGCATGTTATATATATAAGTGCGAGAATATCCTACGTAGTAGCATTGCCCAGCAAGTGGGTTGATGGCCGAGGATGTTACAATTTGGTATCAGAGCTCAAAATACTAAGTTAAGGTTGTGTTTGGTAGCATTGTCTGGCTTGTTGGTGGTCGGGGATGTTACAATATGGTATCAGAGCCATGGTTACAACACTGAGCCTGGATGGGCCATGTTAGTGGAAGTTGAAACAAGAGTTTCAGAAAGAATTGTTGTCGAAGTAGAAAAAATTCGAGTTCTGAACCAAGGTTTCAACGTTGAGCCTGGATGGGCTAGATAAGTGGTCATTAGACCCGAGGTTTTAGATAGAATTTATGTGAGGAATAACCAATTTTTGGACCCTAGAATGTTCCTGAGTGGCAAGGGGTTGCTTGGCCGTGTTATAAATATCAGGAGGTGTAGAGATATATTAAAACCATAGCCAGTATGGTATATGGCCACAGGGAGAAAGAGATCTCAACACCAGAAGTCTTGGATCCATATGATATGTTCGGGAGAAAAGGAGATCCCTCATGACCGTCAGATCTGGAGAAGGTGCAGGAGAACTATCCTGGAAACCTTTCGGGGATTTGACTATCGAGAAAAGTGATATGTGCTGGTGCAAAAACTCCTGATGCCCGAACTCTGATGTCTCGAAAAGATATACATCATAGATCGTAGGAAAAGAGATTGATCGTTGGATCAAGCAGAAGGTAGATCATAATTTCAAAATTTCGGCAATCAGGAGAAACGAGATGTGCGGATGCACGAAATTTCGATGCTCAACACTCCAAAACAAAAAGCAAGCAGGGTGGGACCCGATGACATCGCCCAAGGTGACATGGACCTTCCTAGATCTGTCACGTTCCACTGCCTTAGTTGGTGAAAGTTGTACTAGGTGGGCCCAAAGGGAAAAGTAGATCAAAATTTCGAATGTCGGAAGATGGGAAGAAACAAGTGTGGGAACTCTCGAGGTTCGAAGTCCCAAAAAATTCAAAGATGGAAAGACCACAGTGGATTTCAGCCATTGGATGATGGGTAAACGTGGACCGTTGATCCACTTGACTTCGTGAGTTTGGTAATCGAAACTCCAAGAGATAGTTGTGTGCTTTGAAATCTCCGAAGACCAAAAGCCTGAGTAGCACCTAGTATTTTAGCATTTGGTCATGGCCTGTGATCGCATGGGTTGGGGACTAAGAAAGAGGGGGCTATCACCCGAAATTTATAGAGCCGAGCATAGCTCGGAAGATTTGTGAAATCGAAATGTTTTCTTAAATCGGATTGGTTTTGAATCTATGGAATTTGTTAAGGAGAGATGGCCTAACAAATTATGGATGTTAGCACGTTGTGATTGCAGAAGTTGACGAGTGCCAGAACTGATTAGCAGGGTGGGACCCGATGACATCGCCCAAGGTGACATGGACCTTCCTAGATCTGTCACGTTCCACTGCCTTAGTTGGTGAAAGTTGTACTAGGTGGGCCCAAAGGGAAAAGTAGATCAAAATTTCGAATGTCGGAAGATGGGAAGAAACAAGTGTGGGAACTCTCGAGGTTCGAAGTCCCAAAAAATTCAAAGATGGAAAGACCACAGTGGATTTCAGCCATTGGATGATGGGTAAACGTGGACCGTTGATCCACTTGACTTCGTGAGTTTGGTAATCGAAACTCCAAGAGATAGTTGTGTGCTTTGAAATCTCCGAAGACCAAAAGCCTGAGTAGCACCTAGTATTTTAGCATTTGGTCATGGCCTGTGATCGCATGGGTTGGGGACTAAGAAAGAGGGGGCTATCACCCGAAATTTATAGAGCCGAGCATAGCTCGGAAGATTTGTGAAATCGAAATGTTTTCTTAAATCGGATTGGTTTTGAATCTATGGAATTTGTTAAGGAGAGATGGCCTAACAAATTATGGATGTTAGCACGTTGTGATTGCAGAAGTTGACGAGTGCCAGAACTGATTAGAATTGTTATGGAGTGCACAGAAATGGAAGAGACATAGAATGATTCCAGTTCAGAAAACAAAAGAGAAGCAATGGACATCCACTTGGGAGTTGAAGGATCAAACTCCAATGGGCATGGAAAAGAGATAGATAAGGAAGGAAATATGAGGAAGATCATTGAAAAATTGTTTAAAGATGCTCAAACTCACCGAGAAGATAGCAGAAAGATCAGGAAAAATCAGGAAAAACAAGGTGAATTCAACTTAAATTTTTTAAAGAGTTTGGAGAGAATAGAAAAGAAGTTGGATAAGGAGAGTGACTCGAGCAGAACAGGGAGTCACCGAACTTCTGAGTGGAGAATATCAAGGAGTGTTGGTAGGCTCCATCATCACTCCCAAAGTCACTCCAAGAGAAGGGCACACAGTAGTTCAAGCCCATCCCCTACTAGAAATCACAGGAGATCTGGAGTGGATGAATTGAAGGGAAAAATGAATAAGATTAAGCCTCATACATTTGATGGAGAACATAAGAAGGAGGAAGATGTCGAAACATGGTTTCTTGGCATAAGGAAATATTTCCAACTGCATAATTATTCCTCTCATGCAGAAGGAATAATTGCAATGTATCAACTGAAGGGAAAGGCATCCATGTGGTGGGATCAGCTTGTGCAGGTGAAACACATTAGAGAGAAATATATCACTTGGAAAGAATTCAAGAGGTATTTCGAGAAGAAGTATTTGACTAAGAGATATTATGACATAAATATGAAAGAGTTCTTTGAACTCAAGCTAGGAAACATGACCATTGATGAGTATGAACGAAGGTTTCTGGAATTGCTGAAGTGTGTTTCGTTCATCAAGGATGAGACTGTGAAGATTCATAGATATCTAAGTGGATTGCCACCTTCCATTGGTGACGAGATTTAGTATGATGACCCAAAAACCATGGAAGAAATAATAAGGAGAGTGAAATGTTTATATGAACAACAAAAAGAAAAGCCTACCTTCCAAAAGGCTTGAGAAGACAAGAAGAAATTCAATATGGATCAGAGGAAGAACGGAACCAAGACACCCTTTTTCAGAAACAGTCCTCAGGGACAGCCATATTTTAGAGAACCCAAAAAGGATGAAATGGGTGGACAAATGCCAAGACAGACACCTATGGAGTGTTGAGGTTGTAAAGAAAACCATAGGTACAGAGATTGCCCCAACAGAAATGATATAGTGAGAGCTTCCCACAATATTCAGCTAGTTGAAACAGTGGAGGACATGGGCAGTAGAATGCCAAGGATTTACGAAGCCCTGGACAACAAGCAAGTTGAATTTCAGTCGCACATGATTGAAGTGGAAGGTATGATTAACAACCATGACTTTACTATTTTAATTTATTCAGGGGCTATCCATAGTTATATAGATCCTAGAGTGGTGGAAAGTTTGCATTTATCAAGAAGCAAACATGAAAAATCTTATTTAGTGCAGCTGGCTATAGGAACCAAGAGGAAAGTCACTGAGTTGGTTAAGTCATGTCTTGTGGACATGAATGGACTGAGCACAAAGGCTAAATTGAACATTTTGCCTTTAGGCTCTTATGACTATTTAATTGGAATGGAATGGTTGGACCAGCACCATACCATCCTAGACTGTCGTAACAAGGCATTCACTTGCCTGGATGAGGAAGGGAATCGAAAAACAGTCGAAGGAATTCCTAGAGTTGTTGCTATCAAAGAAATCTCAGCAATGCAACTGAAGAAGTGCTACAGAAAAGGTTGTCAATTATTTGGAGCCCATGTGGAGGAAACACCCAAGGATAAGGTGTCAGGTATTGGATATCATGCGGTACTAAAGGAGTTTGAAGATGTATTTCAGGAGGTACCGGGATTACCTCCGAAAAGAGATGTTGACTTCTCTGTAAACTTGATGCCTGGAGAAGCTCCAATATCAAAATCTCCTTACAAAATGAGTATGCCAGAGATGAAAGAATTGCAATTGCAGCTTTAGGAGCTTTCGAAGAAGGGATACATATACCCAAGTGTGTCACCTTGGGGTGCCCCGATTCTATTCGTGAAGAAGAAGGACAGAACGTTGATATTGTGTATCGATTTCAGACAATTGAACAAGGTAACTGTAAAGAACAAGTATCCTCTGTCGAGGATTGATGACCTCTTCGATCAGTTGAAGGATGCGAAGATCTTTTCGAAGATAGACCTCAGGTCGAGATATCACCAGGTAAGGATAAAGGATGAATACATCAGCAAGACCGCTTTTAGAACAAGTTATGGTTATTACGAGCTCACAGTGGTGTCATTTGGGCTGTCAAACGCACCTGTTGTTTTTATGTGCTTGATGAATGGTGTGTTCAGGGACTATCTAGACAAGTTCATCATAGTTCTCTTGGATGACATTCTGGTGTAGTCCAAGTTGGAGGAAGAGCATGAACAACATCTTAGGATGGTGTTGCAGGTGCTAAGAGAGCACCAATTGTATGCCAAGTTGAGCAAGTGCTCATTTTATCAGGAGCAGATCCATTGCTTGGGGCATATTATTTCGAAAGATGGGATAACAGTAGATCTTGAAGATATTGAGGCCATCAGAGAATGGTCAGTGCCAAAGAATGTGACAGAATTCAGATCCTTTATGGGTCTAGATAGTTATTACAAAAGGTTCATCACAGGGTTCTCGAGATTATCTCACCCTATCACTTCCTTGCAAAGGAAGGAGAAGAAGTTTCAGTGGACAGAAGATTGTGAGAAAAGCTTTCAACGATTGAACCAATTGTTAACCAGTGCTCCAATTCTGAGGATCGTATATCCTAATGAAGATTTTGTGGTATGCATCGATGCATGCAAAGAAGGACTGGGAGGAGTCCTCAGTCAGAGGGGATTCATAATTTGTTATGAATCCAGAAATTTGAAAGAGCATGAAAGGAACTATGCAAATCATGATTTGGATTTAGCGGCCATCGTTCACTCTCTAAGGAAATGGAGACATTACCTCATGGGAAGGAGGTTTGAATTGAGAATGGGCCATAACGGTCTGAAGTATTTGTTTGATCAACCAACCTTGAATGCTAGGCAGAGTAGGTGGTTGGAATTTCTCTGTGAATATGATTTTGATATCAAGCATATCAAAGGGAAGGAGAATAAAGTGGTTGATGCACTCAGCAGGAGAGTACACGAATTACATGCTACAACCATTAGCATGTATCAAACCGATATAAAGAGTAGATTTTTGGAAGCTGCAAGCGTAGACTTGAAGTACAGGAAATTGGTAGCGAAGCTACAACAAGATAAGACGCCGCAAGGAGTGGAAGATTATATGTTAGAGACTAATGGAATACTTCTGTACAAGAATAGAGTTTATGTACCTAATGTCCAGGGTTTGAAACTTGCGATTCTGAGAAAAATGCATAATGTGCCTTATGCTGGGCACCCTAGATATCAGAAGACTATGGCAGCAGTCAAGATCCATTACTTTTGGCCAGGTATGAAGAAAGAGATTGCAGAATACATCGCCAGATGTATGGAATGACAAAAGGTTAAAGCTGAGCATAGGAACCCAGCTAGATTGCTACAACCTTTACCCATTCCTGAGTGGAAGTGGGAAGTGGTGACAATGGATTTCATCGCCAGATTTCCCAAAACAGGCAAGCATCATGATTTAATTATGGTGGTTGTGGATAAGATTACGAAAGTTTCCCATTTTATTCCTTTAAATGCTACTCACAAGGCAGTGGAGGTTGCTGATATTTTTATGAAGGAAGTGGCACGATTACATGGAATTCCTAAGACAAATGTGTCTGACAGAGACCCAAAATTTACCTCAAATTTCTAGAAAGGTTTATTCAAGGGATTAAGAACGAATTTGAATTTCAGTATAGCCTATCATCCTAAGTCGGATGGGCAGACAGAGTGGGTGAATCGAGTGATAGAAGACATACTGAGGATGTATGTGATGGACAAACCATTGAAATGGGAAAACTACCTACACTTGGTAGAATTCTCCTACAACAATGGGTATCAAGCATCATTGAATATGAGCCCATTTGAATCACTTTATGTAAGAAAGTGCAATACTCCAATATGTTGTGATAACCTATTTGATAGAGCAGTAGTTGGGCCAGAGTTGCTCAAGGAAATGGAAGAGAAAATGCTAAAAATTAAGCAGAATTTGAAAGTTGCCCAAGACAGGCAGAAAAGTTATGCTGATAAAAACAAAACCCACAAAGAGTTTAAAGTGCGAGATCATGTTTTTCTAAAAGTAAAAGCCAATAGAAGTTCCCTGAGGCTGGGAAACTGTTCCAAGTTGGCAGCTAGATTTTGTGGGCCATTTGAAATCCTAGAAAGGATTGGGCCAGTTGCATATATGCTTTCATTACCTGCATCCATGACTGTACATAATGTATTTCATGTTTCGTTACTTAAGAAATATATACCTGATCCTAATCATGTGATTGACTGGAATGTGATCTAGGTGGAACAAGAAGGTGTCTTGCAAGTGCATCCCATGCGCATATTGGACTGGAAAAGAAAACATCTCTGGAATCAAGCCATAGGACTTGTAAAGTTCTAGTGGACCTGGTATGGTCCTGAGGACGTGACATGGGACCATGAAGATGCTATGCGGGCGTAATACCCACATCTTTTTGAAGATTTTGGAAATCTTGTTGATGTTGTGTGAAAGTTGCACTGAGGAGAGTGCAAAAATAAGGGGAGGGGATTGTAATACCCCAAAGACGTGCCCCAATTGCATTATTAATTGTAATTATGTTTTATAGGCTGGTGAGCCAAGTTTATATAAGATGGTGGACTTATGTGTTTATTAGACCAGAGAGCCTAAGTGTTGAAGGCCAAGAGCCTGATTTTTGTACATGTAATGATGCACATTATTAATATAAAAACATCTCTACATGTGGACTGACCACGATGAATGAGTGATGGGGGAATAATATTCCACAAAGTCTGGGTAAGGGAGAGGGGACTGAAATGTTGGGAGAAGGGCTAAGCTTAAGAAATTAAGACCTTGGGGATAATAATTAAATATTATTCCAAAGTTGTGTAAATGTTTATGATTTATCCTAAGTTATTGGAAGGGGGAACGTGTGCAAAATGGGGATCATGAATCCCCAGGGAGACAGGTGTTGACCTGGGCACATGTAGTTAAAACCAGAGAAGGGAGTCGTGTTGGGGGTTTGACCTCCTATTCTCCATCCTCTGTCTGAACTCACGGGTGTCCATGATTGACCTCTGTTTCGGTGTTTGTTCTGGGGAATTCTTACATGAACCATTAAGTCTTTATGTGGGATCTATGTACACCCTCACGCATCTCCAAAACCAAAACCGTGAATCTGTCTTGTGTTACATGGTTGAGAAACCCGAAATTGCCTGATTCATGTTGTGTTATCTCAGTGGGTTGTTGTGGCCGTGCAGTTCCTGACCGTGTGAGGTTACTGCCATTGACTATGTGTTGTTGAGCCTTGTTGTTGTGTCCTCACTGTGTTGGAATTAGTCAAGAGAACAGTTTTCCAAGCTTGTGAGCGTCTCTCTCTAGGTGAGAGAGTGCGCAGAGTAAGTGAGAACTCCTAGAAGGGGTCATGTAGTTGCCACAGAGCTCGAAGACTTCCGGTCTGGTCTATTGTTGAAGCCCAAGGAAAGGGAGGTTTAATAGCTGAAGGACTGTCTGGGTGACAGTGAAGGTGTATACTCATGGGGTGGGACAGGCATGTGGGGAATGAGGGTCTGTGAGAAGTGGGTGTAAGTGAATCCTGGGAGAGAATCCTTATTCTGTAACTTTGTGTCTTCCATTGACCTTTCCTAGCCTAGGATTCCCTTCCCAGTGGAGCTTAGTCCCAGCTCGAGGGTGACCTACTGCTGAGAGCGATGAGCAGCGCGGTCTAAGGCTAGGAGGTTCATGGAAGGTCTGCATGCAGTTGGTGGAATTACTACAGTTTGAAAGATAAGTATCAGTTTGTGCTTAATATTATGTTTTGCATGCCTGTGATGCTTATATGTTATCATGTATTCTGTTGCACATATGAATTATTGTTAATGTCCTTGATGATGTATATTAGAAGTAATCTTGTGCTTACTCTGTATTGTTTAGAACGATCTGTCAATTAGATTTAATATGCATGTTATATATATAAGTATGAGAATGTTTCACATAGTAGCGTTGCCCAACAAGTGGGTTGATGGACGGGGATGTTATAATTTGGTATCAGAGCTCAAAAGTCTAAGTTAAGGTTGTGTTTGGTAGCATTGCTCGACCTGTTGGTGGTCGGGGATGTTACACCAAGTTTGGGAGAGCCTCTTGGCACAACCAATAACACTACATTATGGCTAGGTAGACCTTAAATCCCAATGATTAATTGAACATTTGGATGTATTCAATGGTTTTGTCCACTAATCCTGTGTCCTCTACTAAAATGATAAAAAAAATCATCCACAGAATGTTCATTCACCATTTGTCCAAAATCCATCCTAGGAAGGGGAATACCTTTAATCAAAACCTTATGATGTCCTATGATGCATATGGTATCTCATATATTTTGTGGTCATCACATAAAGGGAGAGATATAAGGTAAATCCATACCTTATCAATTGAAAGATCCCAACTACTTCAACTTGGTTTGGCTAAAAGATAGGAAGGCTAAGGCATATGTGAAAAAGGTATTAACTTCCTGCATAAATATTGGGTTAAATCCAATATCCTACAATATATATAAGATGAACGACCATTCCACTCAATGAAAATATTTTTTAAAATCCATCTTGAAGAACAAAGATTTCAACCCAAGACAACAAGCCCATTCAATACATTCTCAAATACTAATAACATTTTTTTGAAATGAACCATCCTTGAATGAAACTTGTTTGCATAGGTTGAATAGACTAAGGGAGGATATGTCAAATTTTTAGGTCTCTAACCTTATCCAAAATCTTGTATGAAACATTGAGGGTAATTGGGCACCATATGTTGGAATACTGAGAAGGGAGGAGTGAATCAGTATGAGCACTTTTACCACTTTTAACCACAATATACAAACTTCAATTTAATCGATATTATATCATCAATATATCATGAGCATATAAACATAAGAGAATTGCATCAAAAAAATCACATCAAATACACAGTACACCGGAATTTACGTGGAAACCCAAATGGGAGAAAACCATGGAATTATTTCTTATATATCAAAGAATACATTCATTGGGAGCACCAACTTCCCAATTCTCTAGCTACAACTGGAAGGAGGCTGCAACCCCTTATTTATAGGATCCAACCTAAAGGAAGCTATAACTCCATGAATTCTCTAGCTCCAACCAGAAGGAGGATACAACCCCTTGATTATCAGGCTCCAACCTGAAGGAAGCTCCAACTCCTTGAATTCTTAGGCTCCAACCAGAAGGAGGATGCAACCCCCTGATTCTCAGGCTCCAACCTGAAGGAATATCCAACTCATTGATTTCTATGGCATCAACCAGAAGGAAGCTACAACCCCCTTTCCTTGCCCCGTCCTGTCACCCTAAAATATAAGTGTAGACCAATTGTCACTACCACAATCATTATCACTATCACTGTCACTGTGACTACCACTATCACTACCACTATCACTGTCTACCTATCACATCAACCTATCACTAACCAAACTATTCAACTTGTCACTGTCATTGATACTCAACCAAATCCTCTCACATGGATCATATGCCAAGGACACCTCTCAACTAGATGGCCAACATCACCAAAACATGCCTTGACCAAGCATATACCAAACCATCAACCTGTACCCTGCCAAGAATGAACCATGTACTACAACATGTATGACAACATGTGCATCAACCATGCACCAAAACCTTTACAACAACAAGTGCATTAACCATGCACCAACACCTATACCATGTACCTCAATCATCAACCATGTACATCAACCATCAACCATGTACATCAATCATCAATTGTGTACCAACATATGCATCAATGTATAAACCAAAACCTCAAGCATGCATCATAATCAACCACGTTCATATGCCAAGTATATTCCAATATCACAAAGATGTGCCTCTAACAATGAACCATAACAACCATATACAATGTACCAAGGATATGTCTCAAGCATAACACCAAAGGATGAACCTCAACCATATGCAATAAATGCCTCAAACAAATACCATATTATATGCCTCAACCATTTCCCACAAGATATGCCATAAACCATGTACTAAACAAGTACCAAAACTCTCAAGATGTGCATCAATCATAAACCATAATCTCCAAAATATCACCAAGCCATGCCACCAATATGAGCCATAACATTACCAAGATATAACCCTCAAAACTTACACAATGGCATACCTCATAACTTGTGACAACCCTGCTACATAATCATACCATGTTGCAACCTCGAACAAACATCCCAATTACTTTACCTCATTCTAGTTACCTCATATTCTCCAATAGATCAAGTGTTCACTAGATATATATTCAATAAACTTGTGTGTGAGAATGAGAGACTCTTGATGTGTATTTATACTCTTCCATTTAATTGCTTTTGAACCACTTTACCCTTAATTAATTTCTTGTTATAACCACTTTACCCTTAATTAATTTCTTGTTACAGTTGTTTTACCCTTTTTCTTAATTTTAGGGTAATAATTGTTTTACCCTTTTTCCTAATTTTAGGTTCATAACGGTTTTACCCTTTTTTCCTAATTTTAGGGTTGTAATTGTTTTACCCTTTTTCCTAATTTTAGGGTCATAATTGTTTTATCCTTTTTCCTCATTTTAGGGTCATAATTGTTTTACCCTTTTTCTTAGTTTTAGGGTCAACATGTACTTTCTTATTGCAACTAATTTACCCATAATTAGTAAACTCATAATTTCTTTGTTACAACTACTTACCTATAATTAACTTCTTGTTACAACCACTTTGACTAGAAAACTTCTTGAACACTTTCTAGAGGCTTCTAGAATAATTGACTTCTTGTTGACCTTCTAGGAGATTCTAGATTATTCTTGACGGTCCTCCAATATTTATAAAGCCATATCTCCTCAACCATAAGGAGCCACGTGACGTACCAACTATCATCAGAAACGACATGGCATGTACTATCCATATATGATAGTCTTACTTGCAAATACACTAACCTTCATGCCTTTATTCCTCGATCAACGATGGGTTCCATGACCATACATTTATGGATACTTGTAGACTTCATCAAATGCACTCAACACATATGATGACATTAACCACTCCATCAATGACAAATAACTATCCATCTATCTCAAACACACCTCTATGAATTCCAGAATTCTCCAAGGGTTGACATCAGTGAAAACCATATGCCCAACAATACCCCCCTTTTCCATTGATGGAAACACTAACAGTAACACTGATGCTCCAACAATCATGCTCCCCCTATGACCATTTTACCTCATCAATGTTTCTCACTCTCCCCCTTTGACATCAATGGAAAAGGGTCTCTCTCCTTAGGG
>JASDQU010688492.1:17213-38959 GCA_032191745.1 Picea mariana
CTCTCTCTCTCTCTCTCTCTCTCTCTCTCTCTCTCTCTCTCCATGCTTTTTTTCTTTCTTTTCACATGTTTCTCTCCTTATGTGACTTCTCCTGAAAGTATACCTTCTATGAACAATCCTTCTCTTTCTCTTCATTTTACATCATGGGAAAAAGGATAACTCCCCATGTCGGTATGTCTCCCTCTATCTGCATGCTTCTAATATTTAGTTCTAGATCCCTTTCTCTGATGATTTCTCTTCCTTTTACTTCTCTGCAAGATGTCATGTAAATCAATGTAGGGCTACCTGTAAGTGTTTCCTTTCCTCTCTTCGAGTGCTTGCTAATTATCCATTGGTGATTCCTCTTATAACTCTCTGATATATATAAAATGAATTCAAAATTTCTTGACTTCAAATTATCTGCCATGACCATATTGTTCAGCAATGTCCCTCTGATGTATAACTTATGTTGAAGGTTTCTATTTCCTTGTTTTGTTGTGCCTTTCATTGCTTGTCTTTTTGTGACCAACTGATTTCAACTGATTCCACTAATACAGTGTTATGTATTTTCTCTGACCCATGTTTTTTGTACCTAATAATGATCTCATAAATCCATATGTCTCCATATGTCATATGTTGTCCATAACTATGTTACTCAACTATCCACAATGTTGACCCATCTATCACTGTACCATCAAGAAGGCTTCATAGCTGCGACTAAATCGAACGTGACCAATGATCTACTCTATCTACAAATCAAACTCTGAATGTCTAGAACAACATGTACTGAACATATCTCTTCCTGAAGGAATATAATCATAAACTTCTACCTGTGTAACTAGCAACTGATATCTGCATGGGAATAATACTTCTCAAATGATCAATATGTCGTTCTATACTTTTGTTATCTATCTTTGTAAATACTTCAACCTACTCGAAAGATGGTTCTCTAATTTGTAGTAGCTATTGAACTGACTCCCCCTATTCAATATTCATATTCATTGGGAGTCTCCAAATTGGGTGGCTTAGAAAAATACCCGCTCTGATGCAAAGTAATCTTCCTCTTCGTCTGTGGATTCATCATCTTCATTTTCATCCTTGCCCTGAATTCTGATATTCTTTTCATTTTCTTCATGAATTATGACTTCATCCTCTTTCTGTATTATGTCATATTCCTCTTGGAATATGAATCAGTATGATCTTGCACTATTGTAAATCGTGTGCGTACGATATCTAGGACCTACTCTTCATTCACTTGCTCTTCTTGTTTTTTGTTTCTTCTCCAAACTTTCTTGTATCTGAAATCAGTGTTTTCCTTCATGGGAGGCTCTATCACACTTCTACAATTTCGAGCTATTTGTTCATAGTTGTGGAATTTGTAACATTCAATATTATGTGGATCTACATAAGCATTTATTGCTTGAAAAATTATTTCATAAGCCCTACAATCTATAGCTTTATGTCCAAAGTTAGTACAATTAAAACAATGACCATAAAATAAATTTACATACCTAGGAGTGAATGATGGTCTTTGTGTTGTAGTCCTTTTGGATTCTTGTCTTGATTGATCATGATTGAAATTTCTTTGATGCCTGAATGTAGAAGGTATTATGTATTCATTCTTTTCTAATTCTTGTTGACCATGATTCCTTCCTTTGAGAACTTATGTATAACTCTTTTATTTTGTTTCTTTCATCATGGAGATTGAACCTTCCTCAAAATGAACATTCTTGTATCCTAGTCCATATTTTTCACTGTATGGCCTTTGACTGTCGATAATGTTTTCTAACACTTGAGAACTTTTCAAGTTCTTGCTAATCTTGTTGACTTCAACTCTCAATGTCACAATTTCCTTTTCAAGCTTCTCACACTTTTTTTCTTTCTTTATCATATGGATCTTCATAAATTATTCCTTTCTCTTACCTTCTTCAAGTTGGGTTTTCAAGAAGATGTTTTCTTCTTTGAGTTATTTGTTTTTCTTCCTTTATTTCTTCATCTCAGTTAAAGTATTGATTAATTCTTCCTCAAGATCCACTTCACCTTCTTCTTCACTTTTGTCAGGAAATCCATGACACTTCCACACTAATCCTAGCAGAAGAGAAGATGAATTTAATCAAGAACACGAATAAAAACAAGAAATCACACAGTACACCGAGATTTTACCCTGGAAACCCTTAACCGGGAAAACCAACATTCCTTTGAGTGTTCTTCTCTCTTTTTGTCCTATTCATTCATAATAAAAGGTTACATGTCTAACCTTGGTCCACACCTAAGACACAATCGACATCATACCCTCTTTCACAGGAAAGAACAACCTTGTATCCAAATCGACTTACATATGCATGACCAACAACCTACACTTACACATGCATTAACCTGAAAAAGTGAATTCTATGATCACCTAACAACAACAGCCTTTATGGACTTCCAACACGCCTCTTTATAGTCTTTACAACAAGGAAAACCCTAAATATTGGCACCCAAAAAATGGTTACAAATCCATGCATATCATTGGCTGCAAATCCCGCAAATCCCGAGATTTTGTTACAGTCGACCCAAAGTCGGGTTTACCAGTCGACTACCAGTTGGACTCCATTCAGTCTCTAGTCAGTCATCTCATACCCGCACTTCAAACTCTTGTTGGTTGAATTTTCGTTGATATCTTTGACTTCGAGTTTACCCTGTCTAATTCCTCGACCTTCGACTTGTTGTCTATCTACCTCGACCTCGACCGTCAGTCGATTCAACTCAACTAGAATTTCACTGAAAATAATATAACAACCCAACATTCTCCCACTTATTGTCTTCTTTTTTGAATCATGATATTCCTGAAATTTTCTTTCACAGACCCAGGGTAGTAATGCCCATTGCCTCTCTACACCAAGAGAACTTCACAACACTCACAAACTTAGTCAATGAGTCTGTTATGTTTTTCAACGTGTCTACTTTCTCCAGTAGCACCTTGTAACTTTCCACCATATCTCTTACGAAATGGTATTGTACATCAATGTGCTTAGTCTTTGAATGATAAGCAAGGTTATTTTCTAGAAATATTGTGCTTTGACTATCGTAACTTACCTTCATAGCTCTCTTCCCAAACCTGATTCCTGAACACAACATTTGAAGCCATACCGCTTCTTTTCTTCCATGAGTGGTTGTCATGTATTCAGCTTCTGTTGTCGACAAGGCTACGACCGCCTGTCACTTACTCATCCAGCTTATTGCTCCACTAAACATATTGAAAACATATATGTTGGTCAACCTCCGTCGATCCAGATCTCTAGCCCAGTCGGCGTCGAAAAATCCATGTACATCTAATTCACCACTGTCACCTCCAAGTCTTCCTTGGTAGAATATAGCATATTCCTTTGTGCCACACAAGTACCTGAATACTCTCTTGATAGACGTCCAATGATCCTTTCCAGGTGTCTACATGTACCTTCTCAACACTCCCATATCATGGGCAATGTCTGGTCGAGTGCAAAGCATCACATACATCAAACTACCAACCACACTTTCATAGGGAACACATGCCATGTCCTCTATCTCTTCTTATGTATTTGGACATTGTTCATCTCTAAGCCTTGCTCCTACTGGAAGTGGCACCTTCACTGGTTTTCAATTCTTCATATTGAATCATTTCAAAATTGTTTCAATATACTTCATTTGATTCAACCCAAGCTTTCTAGTGGATTGATCTCTCTTAATCTCCATTCCCATAATGAAGTTAGTTGCACCGAGATCATTCATGTCTAACTTGGAGGATAGTTTCTTTTTCACCTCCTTTATTGTGTCCATGCTATTTCCAATCAACAAACTATGCAGTGATCAACTTTGCTTCTCACAAATCCCAAACTAAGGATGTAAGTGTCAAACTTATGGTGCCACATCCTTGGTGATTGCTTTAGACCATAAAGGGATATTTTGAGTTTGCACACCAACTCTTGCTTGCCCTTTACTATAAATCCTTCAGGTTGTTTCATGTAGATTTATTCTTCCAGGTCCTCATGTAGGAATGTTGTCTTCACACCCTTCTATTTTATCTCCAGATTGAATGTTGCAGTTGGAGACATCAGTACTCTAATGGAAGTTATTTTTGCAACTAGGGAAAAAATCTCACCGAATTCGAATCCCTCGACTTGGGAATATCCTTTCTCTACGAGTCGAGTTTTGAACTTCTCGAATTGACCTGCGACATTCATCTTCTTCTTGAAAACCCACTTGCTACCAACAAGATTTCTTTCACTAGGTAACTTCACTGAGTCCTATGTCTCATTCTTGTACAAGGATTCCATCTCTTCTACCGTGGTGTCCTTCCAGATTTTATCCTCTCTTGAGTCGACTACCTCACCGACCAACTTGGGCTCATCGTCGATGGCAGTTAGCACAAATGCAGAACAGAAGTCGGGTGGACTATACCTTTCAACTAGTTTTCTTATTCTTTCTGACCTCCTTATCACCGGAGTCAATAGTTCCACCTATTCCTTAGATTCAGTCAAATCATTTGAATCATCTTCTTCGTTCCTCGATTCAAACCGCATAGTATCAATACAATTCTCGGTCTGAACAACTTCCTCAGGCTCCGATTTACCTCTGACTTCTCTGAAGACCGCATATCTATTGTACACTATTATCCTTGATGCAGGATTCCAGAGGTTATATTCTTTAATCCATTATTTGTATCCGATGAAAATACATTTGATTTCCTTCTTTTCCAACTTGTTCCTATTTTCCTTGGGAACATGCAAAAATGCATCATAGCCAAACACTTTGAGATGTGCCACAGAAGGATTCTTACCATACCATACCTCATTTTATGTCATGTTGAATAGCGCCAACGAAGGAGACATATTCACCATATATCTTGCAGCCTCAACTACCTCCACCCGGAATTCTTGTGTGAGCCCAGCACCACTGAACATGCTCCTTGCCTTATCCACCAACATTCTGTTCATTCTCTCGGAAACTCAATTTTTTTGTGGGGTATATGTGTGATATTTTGGCATGATATGCCACACTTCTTACAGAACTGATCAAATTCCTTTCCATGGAATTCACCACCATTGTCAGTCCTCAGCACTTTAATCCTCTTCTCTATCTGGTTTTCCACAAGAGATTTAAACTCCTTAAATCTCTCGAAAACCTCTGATTTATTCCTCGAGAAATATATCCATGTCTTCCTTGGAAAACTCATCTATGAAGGAGACATAGTACATGGGGGATCCACCAAGTGAAGGCATTGTAACTGGGCCAAACACATCACTATGCACTAGTTCTAGAATCCCATTTTCCCTTGTCGCTCCAGATGGGAACCTCACTCGACTTTGTTTCCCATATATGCAATGTTCAAAAAATTCAACTTCTAAACCACATTCAGGAAATCCTTCGACCATAAATTTTATTTGCATACCTCGAAATCCTTTTTCTCCAATGTGTCCCATCCTATCATACCATAACCTCACTGGTTTGAGTTCATCATGTCTTGTCAATTCAGTTTGAACTGACTTGGCTCCAATTAAGTCGATTTCTGTCAACATCGAGTTGAGTTGAGTCTTAGTCGAGTCGATTTTAGGAGCAATGATTTTTTTTCATCCATTCGAGTCGACATTCCCTAAAAACTTGTACAGGGTACCAATCCGAAATCCTCTCATTAAGACGATTGTACCTATGACCATCTTGCACGAATCCTTTTGAAATAGAGTACGCATGCCTACATCATTCATATTGATGACAGATATCAAGTTTCTTAACAAACCCGGAATGTGTAGCACACCTGGAAGAGTTATTTTCCTTCCATCTTGCAGTGTCATCTGGACTCTTCCTTGTCTGACAATTTTGGTTGTTGAGTCATCCCCCAAGAACACATCACCCCAATCATATTGTTCATATTCACATAACCATTATTTATGTGGTTTCATATGATAGGATGATCCTGAGTCGATCAACCAAACATCATGATCCGACTGTGTACTACGCGACACCAGGTAGACATCGCCTCTTTTTTCCTAGTTTGTCTTTCTCTTAGTCGGATGCTTCTCATCAGATATGGCATTGCCTTCTGTTTCCTTCAACTTACATTCCTTTTTATAATTCCCAGCTTTACCGCATTTCCAGCATCCTCGTGTCGACTGAACCAGGGATTTATATCTACCCTTCGACTTGAACTTTCTACCGAAGAATCCACCTTTGTCTCTATCTATCGGTCAACCTCTCACTACCAGAGCATCTTTGGTCGATCCTTCAATGTTCTTCCTTCTCATTTCTTCTGACAGCAGAGAAGAAATCATGTCCTCTAGTGATAGTGTGGTTGTATTACTCCCAATAGCAACAACTAAGCTATCCCAGGAGTCTAGAAAAGAACATAATAGGATTATACACTTCTCCTCATCAGTGATATTGTTGGCACCAGGCCGAAGTGGAAAGAAGGATGATCGTGGGAAAGAAAGCGTGCAGAAATGGAAGTAACAGCTAGAAGGTAACACAACACGCGTGCATGCAAGAAAGCGTGCACAAGGAAAGCGACAGCTTGAGGAAGAACAACACATGTGCATGGGAGGAAGACCTAACATCGGTAGGGTTAGGGTTTTGGTAATACATTGTAAATGGTTGAAGAGCCCAATATATATAAATAGAGATACGCAGGTATCATATAGAGTTGTTGATTCTCTTTGTATCAGTTCAGCTTTTGTAATGTTCTATCGTAGCTATGTACGAGTTGGTGCCTTATGTAATGCTGCTAAGAACCAATTTTGTAAGTTTTTGAGCTAAGAACAAAGGAGAGGAGGAAGATCTGAGAATTAGATCATAGGTTGTGGAGCCTGGTGCGATCTAGTTTGCCTCATAAAAATCTTACTCATCAGAGGGAATTGTAAGCACGTGGCACTGGAGATGCAGAACTACCATAATAAAAGAGCCAAATATTTGTGGACATAGCCCAGGAGGGGATGAACCACAGTAATATCTATGTAATGTGATGAATGCATGTATATATTTGTTTGCTTTCAACAGTTAATTGTTATGCTTAATGAATGAGTTAATACACTGTTATGGAATACGATTACGTTGTTCGGGAAATAAACTACGAAAGATAGATGCACACCCGTGAGTAATAGTAGATTTCAATCATGATTCATAGTAGATGGCTCGTATTAATAACCCCCTATATCATACTCAATCCTAGGTTGTAAAAACCTGAGTCTTACAGCCACCCATTTAAAGCTATCTCGGGTGAGACTGCGCAGTGCACTCTGTGTACTGTGTTGCCTTCTAGTTTACTAGGAGGGTCGATAGTTTTAGAGGCTTTGTTGGAAACCTGAAAGACATGAACCCTGGGTCAATAACTCAGAAAATAAAAGAAACAACTTAAACCAACAAATGGTTTTGTTTACATAACGTTACAATAACGTGTAGCCACAGTATAACCTGACAAAGCCCCAGTACAATGTCGCGTAGTATAATCAGGCACCATAGTATAACGCATCGAGAGGCTATCGAGTAGGCTACTGAGGAGGATGACAAGCCAAAGGAGGTTTCAGACGCAGTAGAGGACCAGTCACATGTCACAATTGTCAACAACCGGGACATTATGCATGGGAATGTCCACTTCCACTAGCAACTTGTATGTATTGTCGTGCATCGGACCACAAGACAGAGGAATGTCCAACACTACTAGTAAAGATTCAGGAAAAGAGGAACCAGAAAAGTCATAATGTCCAGTGGATTTCATCTGAAGCTAGGGATGACAGACGAAACATCAATATAGTCATTCATGGAGGAAAGAAAACAAGAAGTGACGCAGTTCGACAAGAACCAACACAGAACAAATGGATAAAGAAGAACACTGAACCATGAAAGCAGTTCGACACGCCAAAATAAAAGGATACTTTTAAGAAATCCAAACAAGAATTTCAGAAGGAGGACACAGCGTTGACTTCAACTGCGCAACCATTCAAGGAAGCCCCAGAATATGATATGACACCATCTCTAGATCATACCAACAGAGTGCATCCCAAGGGACAAGTAATTACAATCAAAGTCTTTTTGCAATCATGCGTAAAATTATTAAGTGATCCCTCATCTATGAAAATATTGCAAAACATACTAGAGAAATGTAGCAGCGAGACGGAAGAAAAGATAGAACCAAAAACCGTCAATCACCTACACACCTGAAGAAGAACAAGTAGGGAATTTACACTAAATGATAACATTGGGGATTTCAACATGGGAGACATTATACTAGACCTAGGATATGAAGTGAATGTGATACCAAAGAAGACATGGCAATGTATGGGAGAGTCAACATTGGGATACTCAAATGTCCAATTAAAACTAGCAAACCAGCATAGAGTCCTACCAATAGGTAGACTGAAAGGAGTGACAGTAGATCTTGATGGAGTGTGCACTAAAGCAGACTTTGAAGTCATTGAAATAGTGGACAACACAACACCTTACTCGACACTTCTTGGTCTGGATTGGGCGTTTGACAACCAGACGATAATCGATTTGAAAACCAGGAAAATGACATTTGAATTCGGAGAATACAGGGTCATAGCCCCACTAGATCCATTGGAAGGGGAGAGGTTCATAGAACCCACTTGCCTGGACTTAGAGGAGATTGGCTAGTTGTATATAACAACTGGGCGCAATGAGGATTACATAAACCCAACTGCAGATGGGGTACTCAGTTGGCGGAGCATTACTTCATGCGCAACAGACTCAGACACCGGGTTAGAAAACTGGCAACAAAGACTACCCGAAGTACCCAGACCACGTAGTAAGATGGGTAGGCACAGAAATCAGAGAACCACCCAATTTCCACGGATTAAATGATTTAGAAACATTCTTGACACAATACGAAGATTAAGTATTAGAAAACCAGCGACTGTTAGCACTTAAGGCCACACCCACAAGATGGTGGGGCGCACATAAAGAGACCATTACAGAATGGTATCAATGTAAGCGATTACTACACATAAGGTTCGGTGCAGAACAGGAATACAAAAAACATCAAAAATACCAAGGACAGGAGGCACCAACGGAACACTTGTCGAAGTGAAAAATGTTGTGGAAAATGACACCACCAGAGGAATGGCCTTATCACTTCATACATACTTTAGAGGGAATACCAGCAAACATGGAGGAAATTGCAACAGAACTTCACAATCACTTTCTCATTTGAGCATGAGAACCCCAGCATAGACATAGCTCTCAAATGAATCAGAGGAGTAATATTCATCAAAGAACTGGAAATAGAATTTATCACAGAAGAGAAACAACAAAATAAACAGACAGTCAAGGAACTATTTTCATGGTATCATGTACAGGAGGAAGCACCAAATGAAGATGAACCACGCGACATTCAGATCAAAGAAGTAGAAGGCGAAAGAGATGTGGAAGGGCCACCCATAGAATCAAAAATCATTGCCACGCCAATCAACGTAAAGAAACTTAACATCGGGACAGATGAGAAACCCAAAATGGCCAGCATTGGAGACTACTGGGATGAGAAAACAATAGAAAGCATCATAGAATTGTTGCGCGAATATACGACCTTTTTCCCACAACATTTACAAAGATGAAGGGTATAGTCAGAGAACTGGGAGAGATGAAGATACCATTCAGACCTAAAGTGAGACCTGTTAGACAGTGACCCTACATACTAAACCCCATATATAAACAGAAAGTTAAATATGATATCGACAGGACGCTCGAAGTCGGCATCATTGAACCAGTTGAGGAATCAAAATGGATAAGCCCAATGGTAGTACAGGACAACAAACAAGGAAGAGGGATCATGATATGCATCGACTTGAGGAAGTTGAATGATGCATGCCTACACAAACCATTCCCTACACCATTCATGGATGAAGTGTTAGAGAATGTGGGCAGACATGAATCTTACTCATTCACTGATGGATTCTCAGGATACCATCAGATTAAGATAGCACAGGAGGACAGACATAAGACCACACTTGCGACGGAATGGGGATCTTATCAGTACACTATCATGTCGTTTGGACTGAAGAATTCACCCACAATATTCTCCAGAGTGGTCATCGCATCATTTAAGGAATTCATCCATCAGTTTCTCGAAGTATACCTGGATGACTGGACAATTTACAGTCTATTGAAAAACCATGTGGAAGTGCTACGACTGATGTTAGAGAGTTGTAGAAAATGTCGGATATCACTGAACATCAAGAAATGCATATTTGGAACACTGTTTGGGATACTATTGGGCCATATAGTTTGAAAACAAGGATTTTTAGTGGATCCGTCCAAGATCATCGTCATTGTTAACTTACTAGCACCAAAAATAGTCCACCAGCTAAGAGAAACGTTAGGGCACACGAGATACTACAGGAAATTCATTAAAGGGTATGCGCAGATTACAACCCCAATGTAAAAATTGTTAAGGAAGGATACAAAGTATCACTGGAATGACGAGTGTCAACATGGTCTGGATACTCTGAAGGAAAAGATGGTTACTGCACCAATATTAGTATTTTCGGACTGGGAAAATACATTCCATGTGCATGTAGATGCATCAGTGATAGCACTGGGAGCTATCTTAGACCAACCAGGAGCAGGAGACTTGGATCATCCGATAGCATTCGCAAGCATAAAGTTATCAGACTCGGAACAGAATTATAACATGATAGAAAGAAAATTCCTAGCTATGGTATATGCACTATAGAAGTTCAGACATTACCTATTGGGAAAACACTTTAAGATGTTTACAGATCACTCAGCCCCAAAATACCTAGTCAACAAGCCAGTGTTGGGGGGGAGAATATGTCGATGGTTACTGGTATTTCAAGAATTTGATTTTGAAGTAATAGTTAAACCAGGGAAACTGAATGCAGGACTTGGCCACCTATCCAGGGTCACAAATGGAGAAGAACCTACGAATTTAGAAGACAAATTTCTCGATGCACAGTTATTCTCAGTATAGATTGTTGATGCTTACTTCGTAGACACCATCCAGTACTTGAGCATAGGTACTACGCCGCAAGAATATACCACCGTGCAGAAGAAGAACCTGGTAGTTCATGCATCCGACTATCAATTGATCACAGGACACCTATACAAGATGGGCGCAGACAACATCTTGTGAAGGTATGTATTAGAGCACGATCAACCAAGAATTTTAGTAGAATCCCATGAGGGAATCGCAGGAGGAAATTATGCAGGAAAAGCTACTGCGCAGAAGGTACTACGCGCAGGACTATGGTAGCCAACGATTCATAGGGACTTGAAAGAGTATTGTCAGGGATGCAACGTCTTTCAAAGGGTAGGCAAACCTAACAGAAGGGATGAGATGCTAGTACGACCACAAGTAACATTACAAGCATTTGATAAATGGGAAATCGACTTTGTGGGACCAATTAACCCACCATCCAAAAGAATAGGGGCAAGATACATTATCACTGCAATGGAATACCTAACAACATGGGCGGAAGTCACACCAGTAAAATATTGCAGCGCATAGATAGCTGCACACTTCTTGTTTGAACAATTCATCATTAGATTTGGGTGCCCAAGATTTTTTATGAGCGACCAAGGCACACACTTCATAAACAGCACCATCCGCGCGCTAACTGAAGAGTTTGAAGTTCATCACTAGAAGAGCACACCGGACCACCCACAGGAAAATGGCATAGTAGAAGCCTTCAACAAAATTCTAGAGAACACAATGACAAAGATCTGTAACGTCAAAAGAGACGATTGGGACCTCAAAGTACCTACAGTATTATGGGCGTATAGGACCACATGCAAAAATTTGACAGGGCACACACCATTCAAGATAGTCTATGGCCAAGAAGCAGTAGTGCCATTAGAATTTTTAGTACCCATCTTACGCGTAGTAGCTATCACACAGATGACAGAACGAGGCTTAGTACAGGAAAGACTGAATCAATTATTGTTAATGGAGGAAGATCGAATACTAGCAGGATTCCATCAACAAGTGAAGAAAACAAGAGAAAAATCTTGGCATGATCGACACATCAAGAAGAAAACGTTTAAGGAAGGAGATCTAGTATTGATCTACGACATCAAGTCGTTTCAGCACCCAGGGAAGTTCAGAATGCATTGGTTAGGACCATACGAGGTAAAATCTATCACAGATGGAGGAGTTGTATAGTTAAGAGATTTACTAGGTGTAGACCTCAAAGGAATGATCAATAGGAGTCGACTAAAGCTATACAAGGACAGTCGACCACATACCGCATAGTAAAAAAGAGAAAAAAAAGGCAACAAGACTAAAAAGCACACATCACGCCAAGGATAGAAAGGCTACATGACGTTCGAAACACAAATTTGGAAAAGGTATGAACAACGGTTACATACAGAGGGAAAATAAGCAAGAAATGGAAATTCGACAAAAGCAATATGACAGGACAACACTAAGCGAAATTAAAGCACGACAAGGACTGATGGTACATCACATTAAACACGCCAACTGGAGATGGAAAAGAAAACGTAATGGAAAGTATGAAACCGCCGTAGATGCATTGAACCCACAGTTATGATGCATTAAACACATAATGGAGGAAGCATCCTTGACAATCTTTGTGACCAGCCCATGCAACACACAAGCACGGGAGAGACTAGTCTATTCACAAAAGGAAAATAGAGAGAAAGTAATAGCAGCCGGAACGACCAAAGTGATACCACACAAATCCCAAAAGTTATTCGAACTAATAAAACATTTGACAGTCACCACTATGGAACCACCGAAGCCAACAGAAGTAAGTCATACAACCAGACCGACCAGGGTTCAAACTAGGTCACGGGGACCTCTAGAAGGGAACGAGCAACAATAGTCGGAGATCGTTGACATCGAAGAAATCTCATCCCTAGAGAGAACACCGATGAACTCTACACTGATACTGGAAGAAATTCAACAGCCACAAGTAGAGGCCATGAAAGTGGATACGCCAGCAGCAGCGCAAGTGCCTCAGAATGAGGAAGTGGAAACCCAACAGGAAGTGTAGCCAAAAAGCAACGAAGCAGCCCTGGAGGTTAACGGAATGACACAAAATTTGGAAGCACCAGCGCAACCAGACGAGTCACAAACGACCATCTTAGGTCAACTAGCAGAGGATACCGTTGCGAATGCCTCGGCTTGGCCAAAATGGATGATGGGGAAACAACAGAAAGTTGTTGGAACTTTGAACCAGCCACCGCAGCAAGCAGATAGAGTTCAGATATCGATCTCACCCCGTAAGAAACCTACAAAAAAAATTGTTCTACCACACATACCAGCTGGAGCACAGGTAGAACCGGAGTTACGGGGTCATGTTGGGAAGCTCAATTATTCCGACCATGATGTATCAGACGAAACCAATTTCCCGAAACTTTCACAAAGGGTATTTATGTAGACCATAATCGTAAACCAACTTGGAGAAATGATTAGCCAGCCACACCAGTGGGCAGCTAGGCTAGAGAGAACAGGAATCTTAGGTTTGTTGAAGCTACCACATTTTGGCAAAGGCCAATACGCAATAGCATGGGTCAAGAAATTGTTAGCAGTCACACATGGAGGGGACATATGGCTGGACAAACCTGTCCCCATAACTGTGGATTTTATCGCACAAATCACAGGGTTACCAACCTGGGGTATGGATCTCGTGTTGATTCTAGACGACAAATCCAAGGAAAAAGCATTGGCAGAAGAAATGAAGAAGAAATATGGCATGGCTAGGGGAACGAGGGGCATCATAATCAAACGAATCAACAATGTAGCTACACAATTGGGCGCAAAGATCTTACCTTGCAAATTGCTCAGAAAATGCCGCAAAGAGTAAGTATGAGCAGGAGTCATTGCAGTTGCAGCTCAGTGCACAGAAGGAACCTCTATGAGTTGGGCGCCATATCTATTGAACTTATTTCAAGAGGATTGCAAGGATGCGCAGGACCTAGGCACAAAGTTTCATTACTCGTGGTTGATTACCCTAATAGCCTTCGTGGGATGGCGAGAACTAGAGTATGTAATTTTTTGTACCAGACCACAGCTAGCGAGAGCGAGATACCTATTACTGAGATCCAGGCCACAGGTCAATCATAAGAGGGAGAATGGCATCATATTTGAAGCATACTTATGGGATATACAGGAATCTATCAGTTGATCATGGATAATAACACCATAGGCTATCGTGCGATATGCGGACATCGCCAATTTCTGGGCCACAAGACAGATAATGTGGATACAACCAAGGTAGGATACAAATAAACAGTGGCTACAGATGTTCTACTACATCACATAGGGTGATATCGACATGGTCATCAGTGAATGGCCTGATGAATGGAGGATCCCAACCATTACCCAAGAAGTACCAGAAACAACAACAGAAGAAGAGGCAGAACAACCGAAAATGTAGCCTCTAGAAATCCAAGTGCCCAAGAAACCACGAATGGGCCAAGGAAAGCTGACTCAGGCAGACAAAGGGTCAAAGCAGATAGGGACCCAGAAGGGGAAGAAAGAGACTACACAACCAAAACAAGCTAAGGGAGCGCAAGAGACCACCCCAAACCCCATCACACAGGAACCAGGGGGAAATAAGAGACCAGTCGCGCAGGAAGGAGGTGTGCACAAGAAATCAAAGGCAGAATGAGCATCGCCATACTATACGATCATGGAGGATGATGGGGAAATGATCGCTAGAATGGTCCAGGATTTCTTAGCAGAAGATTTTGATCATTCAGCGCATCACAGGGATAAAATGCAAAAAGAGCTGGCAGAAATGGGACAGTTCCTTAAGAAATTTGGGGAAGCACAAACAACAAGCAGCAGTAGAGGCATAGAGCTATCGATAATATAGACTAGAGAAAGAGTGGAGGAAGAAGAATGAGACCCAGTCCACTCCATGCCACATGCAAACGCAATGATTTACATCAAACCTAGCATGTTGCGCATGGATGAAATAATGGGGAAGACACCCCTGAAGGACTTGGACCACATCCAATTGGTCTTGACATGGATTCCATCAAGGGCACTACACAAATTGTAGGTTAGAATCAACCACGAGGTACAGTCTTGTGCACATAAAAACTTAGTCGAACTACAGTAAGCAACAAAAAAGCAAGAGGCGCTGGAAAAAATCTGGGAGCAGGCCAAGCTCGAAACTCAGGAGGAAAAAGAATGCAGGAATGAACTGGAATGAAGAGTGGGAGGATGTTTTGAGAAACTCCCAAGCACCGCACAAGGGAATGAACTCCTAGTAGAAGGAAAGATTGACCAGATTGCAGAGGAAATTGATGAGTATCAGAAGGAGATCGAGAATCTCCACAAACAGCTCACAGCAACCACTCCATCAGTAGTGAAGGATAAGAGGAAGAAGGAAGAAATAGCACAGCTGCAGGATATGGAACAGTAGGTTAGCACAACAGCTAAATTGCTCGATAAAGCAGCGCAACTTTGGACAAGGTTGGAGGAGAATCCACAGGTCCAACGATGGGACAAGGAAGAGGAAAGGATCAATGCAATGATCCAAGAACTCAAATAGAGGAAGAATACCATACCAATCCCAAAACGAGTCAAATGGATGCAGGAGATGAAGAAGATGTGGGCAGAACTTATCGCTGCGTAAACATAGAAACAAAAGCGTCAGGCTCAAATAGAGCCACTACAGGAACGAGTAGCAGAAATACTCGCACAAGTAGAAGGGGCTAAAACACAGATAGCACAGGCCCAGACTGAATGTGTAGGATTGTTGAGCGACGAAGTGGCATTTCAGGTAGTAGACACCATCAAGGAGAAGATCGCACAGGCACTGACAAAAGTAGCAAATCTCAAGGAAAAGTTCCAAACGATCACCAAGGAGATCGAAGAAGCTTAGAAGGATTAGGTGACTCAGGACGAGTCACATGTTAGTGTTGGGGGCCTGCTGGCACTAGGCCGAAGTGGAAATAAGGATGATCGTGGGAAAGAAAATGTGCGGAAACGAAAGTAACAGTTGGAAGGTAACATAGCATGCGCGCATGCAAGAAAGCATGCACAAGGAAAGCGATAGCTAGAGGAAGAAAAACACATGTTCATGGGAGGAAGACTTAATGTAGGTAGGGTTAGGGTTTTGGTAATACATTTTAAATGTATAAATATCCTGATATATATAAATAGAGATACGCAAGTATCATATAGAGTTGTTGATTCGCTTTGTATTAGTTCAGCTTTTGTAATGTTCTATTGTAACTATGTACGAGTTGATGCGTTATGTAATTCTTCTAGGAACCAATTTTGTAAGTTGTTGAGCTAAGAGCAAAGGAGAGGAGGAATATCTAAGGATTAGATCACAGGCTGTGGAGCCTGGTGCGATATATTTCACCTCATACAAATCTTACCCATCAGAGGGAATTGTAAGCGCACAGTGCTAGAGATGCAGAACTACCATAATAAAAGAGCCAAGAGCCAAATCTTTGTGGACATAGCCCAAGAGGGGGTGAACCACGATAATATCTATGTAATGTGATGAATGCGTGTATATCTTTTTTTTATTTCAATAGTTAATTGTTATGCTTAATGCATGAGTTAATACACTGTTATGGAATACAATTACGTTGTTCAGGAAATAAACTGCAAAAGATAGATGCACACCCGTGAGTAATAGTAGATTGCAATCATGATTCGTAGTAGATGGTTTGTATTAATAACCCCCTATCTCATACTCAATCCTAGGCTGTAAACACCTGAGTCTTACAGCCACCCATTTAAAGCTATCTCGTGTGAGACTGCACAGTGCACTCTGTGTACTATGTTGCCTTCTGGTTTACCAGGAGGGCCGATAGTTTTAGAGGCTTTATTGGAAACCCAAAATACATGAACCATGGGTCAATAACTCAGACAGTAAAATAAAGCACTTAAACCAACAGATATTTATATCCACAAATGATAAGTGGCTTAACATGGTGTTAAACACATTTAAATGCTTAATCACCGAACTACCATCACTCATCCTCAAAAGATACAGTTTCTTTCTGAGAAACAACTTATTTACCAGATATTTCGACTAGTATAAGATTCCCATATTTTCCCACAGTTTCTTGGCCGAATATTCACCCGAGACATTCAACAACACCAAATCTACAAGACAAATCTGAATCGTACTTCTTTCTTTTCTTTCAAGTTTCTCCAATTCTTCCATCGACATGTCTGTCGGTTGGGTACCTAGATAGACCATTGTCCATTGTTCTCGACCCACAAGAAGATATTCCATTTTAAGCTTCCAAAGCTCAAATTTATGGCCACTGAATATTTCTATCTCTATTTTGGAATTGCTCGCCATTCTTTACCACAATCTTTCAAACAATTTATGAATTATGACTCTTACTATACCTAGGGTTTATTTCTCAGATTCAATATTGGAAAATCAAGATCTGTTATAATCGCTAAAGAATTACACTTCTCTGATAACTCACTTATCAAGGTAGACCTAATCTTTGATACCCCATGTCAGGAAATGCAAGACACTTCCATAATAATCCTAGCAGAAGAGAAGAAGAATGTAATCAAGAACACAAATGAAAACAAGCAATCACACAGTACACTGAGATTTTACCCTGGAAACCATTAACCGGGAAAACCAACATTCCTTTGAGCTTTCTTCTCTCTTGTTTTCTTATTCATTCGGAATAAAAGGTTACATGTCTAACCTTAGTCCACACCTAAGACACAATCGACATCATACCCTCTTACACAAGAAAGAACAACCCTGTAGATAAATCTGCTTACATATGCATGACCAACAACCTACACTTAAACATGCATTAACCTGCAAAAGCGCATTCTATGATCACCTAACAACAACAACCTTTATGGCCTTACAATAGGCCTCTTTATAGGATTTACAATAGGAAAACCCCTAAATATTGGCGCCCAAAAAATGGTTACATATCCATGCATATCATTGGATACAAATCCCACAAATCCCTGGATTTTGTTACAGACAACCCAAATTCAAGTTTACCAATCAACTATTAGTTGGCCTCCATTCAGCCTTTAGTCGGTCGTCTCACGCCTACACTTGGACCTCTTATCAGTTGACTTGTTTCTGATATCTTCAACTTCGACTTTACCCAATCGACTTCCTTGACCTTTGATTTGATGTCGATCTACCTCGACCTCGACCATCAGTTAATTCACCTCGACTGGACTTTCACTGCAAATAATATAACAACCCAACAGTTTTTAGGAGTTATTTTCTTATTTTGCATAGCCATAAAGAGTACTCTCTCTAGGTCACTATCTCTAACATCATCTTCATCAGATGAAGAATTTTCTTCTCTTGAGTAGAGATTTTTCTTGAATACTTTCCTTCTTTTTCCCTTTTGATATTTCTTTTTTTCCTTGGGATCATCTTCTTCATCACTATCTGACTTCTTAACATAAGGACACATGTTTGAAAAATGACCAATTTTACCACAATTAAAAAATTTTAAGGGAAGAATACCTTTGTACTTGCCAATTCCTTTCTTTAACTTCCTTATGAAATTGGCTATTTCTTCATCCTCATCTTAATCATCGTTACAACTGCAAATTGGATTTGACTCGAGATTTTTCTTCTTATTTTTCTTCTTGTATGCTTTGAAGTTTGCTTCAGTCTTGGATGGATTTTCCTAATTTTTTCTCATTTCATAAGCTATAAATACTCCACGTAGTTCATCCATGCTTATCGTACTCAGATTTTCTCTTTCTTCTAGTGCTGAAATATTAGGATCAAATCTCATCGGAAGAGATCTTAGTACCTTTTGAACAATTATAGATTCATCAACTTCTTCTCCCAATCCTTTAATCATGTTCATTGTTTCATCAACTCGTAAGAAGTAAGATGCAATGTCATCATCTTCCTTCATTTTCAACTGTTCAAATTGACCTATGTAAGTCTAAAGCTTTGTTTCCTTAACTTTGGCATCTCCTTCATAAACATTCTGAAGTTTGTCCCAAATTTCCTTTGCAGAATCGCAATGCATAACTTTGACATATAGTGAATCAACCAAACCATTAAGGATAGCATTTTTATCCCTCGAATTGTTTTGACTGAGTTTATTTCCATTGTTATCTATTGGAGGAATGGAAGGCTCTTTGTATATGTCTACTACTGATTTTCAAACATCAAATCCTTGTGCTTGTACATATGTGTTCATCCTTCTGCTCTAAAATGAATAGTTATGTCCATCAAACTGTGGTATTCCATTCTTATACATATTGTTTCTCTCCATGATATACTTTCCAGTGGTTAAATTGTTTCCTAAAGGAACCTTCTTTGATACCAATTGTTGGAATAATGAGAGGGGGGTGAATCAGTATGAGCACCTTTACCACTTTTAACCAAAATATACAAACTTCAACTTAATTAGTAGTATATCATAAATGCATCATCAATATATCATGAGCATATAAACATAAAAGAATCACATCAACAACATCACATCAAATACAGAGTACACCAGAATTTATGTGGAAACAAAAATGGGATAAAACCACTGAATGATTTATTATATATCAAAGAATGCATTCATTGGAAGCACCAACTTCCCAATTCTCCAGCTACAACTAGAAGGAGACTACGACCCCCTATTTATAAGATCCAACCTGAAGGAAGCTACAACTCTTTGAATTCTCTAGCTACAACCAGAATGAGGCTACGACCCCCTGATTCTAAGTCTCCAACCTGAAGGAAGCTCCAAATCCCTGAATTATCTAGCTCCAACTAGAAGGAGGCTACAATCCCCTAATTCTTAGGCTCCAACCTGAAGGAATATCCAACTCCTTGAGCTCTCTGGCACCAACCGGAAATAGGCTACAAACCCCTTTCATTGCCCCATCCCTCACCCGAAAATACAAGTGTAGACCAACTGTCACTACCATAAACACTACCACTATCACTGTCACCATCATTGCCACTATCACTGTCAACCTGTCACTAACCAACCTGTCCAACCTGTCACTGTCACTGATACTCAACTAGATCCTCTCACATGGATAATATACCAAGGACACCTCTATACTAGATGTCCAACATCACCAACACATTCCTCGACCAATCATGTACCAAACCATCAACCTGTACCCTGCTAAGCATCAACCATGTACCACAACTTGTATGAAAACATGTGCATCAACCATGCACCAACACCTTTATAACAACAAGTGCATCAACCATGCACCAACACCTTTATAACAACAAGTGCATCAACCATGCACCAACACCTGTACCATGTGCCTCAACCATCAACCATGTACATCAACCATCAACCATGTATATCAACCATGCACATCAATCATCAATTGTGTACCAACATATGCATCAATGTATAAACCAAAACCTCAATCATGCATCATAATCAACCAAGATCATATACCAAGTATATGCCTTAAGTATATTTGTAGCGCACCTTTTCAGCTACCATAGCTTAATCGATATTAAAAGGTTACTATAACATCACTTGGTACATAACTCATACAAGCATTATATAATAACATGCATTTATATCAAGAGATTCAATTAAGATCAGAGTAAACATAATATTTTCTGCTATAATTAACAATCAATAGCATTTAACATTAATTCATACACACAGCGGAATTCATGATAACATAAGCAGCACAGTCATGCGTTAAACATGATTAAAGCATAATCAGATACTTATCTTTTAACAGTGGTAGAATCCACCAACCAAGTGCAGGCCTTCCACAAACCTCCCAGCCTTAGACCGCACTGCTTATCATCTCAGCAATGGGTCACCCCTGAGCTGGGACTAAGCTCCACCCCAAGACAAGGAATCTTAGGCTAGGCTAAGGTTACAGGGAAAACAACATAGAAAATCTGGAAGGATTCTTCCCAAGATGCCATCTTACGCCCACTACTACCAGACTCTCATTCCCCACATGCCTGTTCCGCCCAGGATTATACACCTTCACAAGCACATTCCATCGGTGCTAACCTCCCTCTCTGGGTCTCAACAATAAGCCGGATCATGAAGTCTCAGAGCCCGAAGTTGGTGCTAGACACTCTCTGGAAGAAACCACTTCCCAGCAAACTCTCTCACCTGGAAAGAGTTGCTCACAGGCCTGAAAACCTGCCTCTTCCAAAAAAATTCACCTCCCTCACCTGGAGAGAGGTCATACACAATCTCATTCACAACTTGCACTGGACAACAAGCCACGCGCAGTCCATCTCTACATGGCCACCACAGTCAAACGGGAATACAGATTCGGGCTTCCCAAACAAGCCTCCAACCCTTAGGCTCTCTGGCCTAACAATCACATAAGCCACCAGCTTATAAAAAATTGTCTCACCAGCCTATAAAACATAATTACAATTTCTTTCAGAACATGGTTTGCAATGGGGCTCGGCCTTGGGAACACTACAATTCCCCTCCCCTTATTTTTGCACTGTCCTCAGTGCAACTTTACATAGCATCTGCAAGCTTTTCAAAAATTTTCAAAAAGATGTGGGTACTTTGCCCGCATAACATCTGCATGCTCTCATGTCGCGTCCTCAGGACCGTACCAGGTCCACTGGACCTTTACAAGCTCTATGGCTCGATTCTGGAGCTGTTTGTGTTTCTTTTCCAATATGCGCATAGGATTCACTTGCAGGACACCTTCTGGTTCCACCTGAATCACATTCCAATCGATAACATGATTAGCATCAGGTACATATTTCTTAAGCAGTGAAACATGAAACACATTATGTACAGTCATAGATGCAGGTAATGCAAGCATGTATGCAACTGGCCCAATCCTTTCCAGGATCTCAAATGGC
>JASDQU010688493.1:39873-53768 GCA_032191745.1 Picea mariana
CTCCGAACGACATTTGGTTCTGAAATACCGTGGGGCTCTAAACAGATACATCCAAACTAAAATGGATTTTCTGGACATCTCATCACTCGGTGCTGCCTATCGATATGCTATTAAAATCGAGCAGAAATTTAAGCACCAAAAGAAATGGGAGTTCGGATATACAAATTCACAACAACCAAAGTATGACAAAGACAGCCTTAACAAACAGTCTCCCAAAAACTAGTCCAAGCCACTGGAAAAGAAGGGTCATGGGAAGACAAAGAAGGACACCGAAAAATGGTGCGATTTCCACAAAAGCCCCTAGCACAACACCGATGAATGTCGCTCAAAACAGTCATTGGTGGACAAGATCAAAGACAAGGAGCCAAACCCTGATTCAGAATATGATTCTGAAAATGCTGGTAAAAGACAGATCATCGACGTGAACCCCACTGCTATTGTCACGACCGCAGCAATTCAACCAGAAGAACCAACAGATCCAGAAGAGAGGGAGCGCCTTTTTCATTCACAGATGTGGGTGAAGGGGACCCCGCTGCATTTTATTGTTGATAGCAGAAGCCAGAAGAACCTCATCTCAGAAGAGGTCGTCAAATAGTTGGGATTGTCGACAAAACCACACCCACAACCATACAGCATGGGGTGGCTTCGCCAAGGACGAGATCTTCGTGTCAGCTATCAGTGTCGATTGTCCCACTGGATGAGGTATTATGTGATGTTGCCCCACTGGATGTCTATGATTTTCTCTTGGGCCAGCCATATATGTGGAAATGCCATGCTATCTATGAGTCTTGAGCCCGTAGTGTCATTATTACTCTGGGGGGTCATCTCTACAGGATACCAGAGGTAGTTCCAACTACTTCCCCACCTAAACAGTGCCGCAAGGTAGTATCTCATACTACAAAATTCATCTTCTCCACAATCTATTCAAAAGGGGAACAAAAGGATACCGCAACCACTACAGCCTCGGCCCAAGCACCTTCTATCCACCAGAAGTAGGTCGACAAGGTTGCAACAAAGCACAAAGATTCCTTCTGCACACAATCATCTTATGTAGCCAGACTAGTTAAAAAGGTCCAACCCTTCCAGCCACAGGTTCGTGACGACCTTCAACAAACCAATCAACGTGAAGGTTCCAACAAGGCAAGCAACTCACCAAGATTCAGATTCAACAATCACTTTCCCCTCTCCCCCAGGAACTCAATGCAATGGATACCATTGCTTCCTAAGGAGGGAGGATTGATCCAAATGGATATCGGTGGCCACCCTCCTTCTCCAACTAGCCCAAAACACGTTTCTGACAATTTTGGTAATTTACTATTTTTAGCAGTTTTTAACTTCCGGGGACATTTTGAGGGCCTAAATGATTTTTTTGAGAAAATGGGGAGCAAGATGGACCATAGATCGATGTTTCTCACCCAAAATTTTTATTTCTCGAATAGATCTTTCCAACGAGCTATCGGCAAGTGTAACAACGATGAGTCCCCATAATCTTAGCTCCATAATCTTAGCAAGTTGAACAACTATCAAGTAGGAAGTTGTTTCCTATTCCTCTATGTCCCCTTTTTTTCGATGCCAATAATATGTAAACCGAGGGAAGTTAATGGAGGCGGGATAGAACCCAACCCCCGTATGTCGATCTGCCGGGAGGGATACTGGTTCAAAGTTATCTCTCGCAGGGGGAAAGCTCCAGTCTTCTGTTGGTCCCTAGTTCAGATAGCAATGCCATCTACGTATCTACCGTCATAGTCTGGGGGAGGTATGCCTAAAACAGAGATCGTATGCAAAAGTTATGACCCCGGGATGTTGATGCACCAACTTACCCAAACGGGGCCCACATGACTTTTGGCGCTTCATCTCCCAGGGTTAGGTTTTTGGATGTCTAGGGTTTTTGGCATTCCTGCTTATTGTAAAAAGGCCTTTAGAGCCTCATTGTGATCATCTTCTCACGGATGCGAGTAGCCGTCACATCTCTTATCAGAGATAAGCTACCACCATTCTAGCGAGTCTTTCACTCTATATTTTATAGTCTCTGTACATTTATTTCATTAATAGAAATCGCGTATTACTGTATATCTGTGACTCTTTTTTTATTTCCGCTATATCTTTGTTATATTGTTGTCTCTCTTGCAATATCTCTAAATATTTATGTGTTATATCTCCACTCTCATTTCGTGCCGAAAATAATCCGGATCAGTGGTATCAGAGCAGGCTGCTCTTGATCGTTTTTCAGTGCATGTCCCCGACGAGGTCCGAGTATAGCAAGTTGGGTCTCGAGCTTGTATCTCTTGAGGAAAATCGCTCTCGCACACCCAAGAAACACTCAATGGTGGAAGAAAATAAAAACTATGGAGCAGACGATCCTATCAGTCTATTGCTTGAGCAAGCTCTCACGCAACAGAGGGACGAAATGATGGAGAATTTTTTCCACATCCTTCAACACCTGCCAATAGCATCAGGCGCATCTTCATCAAGCGGCCACTTTGGAGGCACCTCGCCTATCAAGGTACATGTTAATTTTGATATTCCTGTATTTGAAGGTCAAATAGATGCAGATGCCCCATATAAATGGTTAAATCTGCTAGAAGGTTATTTCTCTGTTCATAATTTTTCCGACAAGGAACAGATCACCTTCACACTCCTTAAGGCTCTCCCCAATGTCAAACATTGGTGGGAAACTTACTGGGAGTAGAGTTCCATAGAGGAGTCTGGAATATATGGGGTCGAGCCCACTTGGGATTTTTTTGTGGATGCAGTAAAGGAACAATATTACCCTGTTGGCAACTATGAGGACCAGTACATGAGATGGACCACACTGCGGCAAGAGAGGTGACAAGCAGTTCCAGAGTTCACCAATACCTTCCATACCTTGCGCACCAAGCTAGGTATCAAAGACTCTGAACGACATTATGTTCTGATATACCGTGGGGCTCTACACAGATACAGCCAAACTGAAATGGATTTTCTGGACATCTCATCACTCAGTGCTGCCTATCGATATGATGTTAAAATCGAGCAGAAATTTAAGCTCCAGAACAAACGGGAGTTTGAATCTGCAAATACACAACAACCAAAGTATGACAAAGACAACCTTAACAAAAAGTCTCCCGAAAACCAGTCCAAGCCACAGGAAAAGAAGGGTCATGGGAAGACAAAGAAGGACACCAGAAAATGGTGCGATTTCCAGAAAAGCCCCTGGCACAACACCAATGAATGTCGCTCAAAACAATCATTGGTGGCTGAGATCAAAGACAAGGAGCTGAACCCTGATTCAGAATCTGATTCTGAAAATGCTGGTAAAAGACAGATCATTGACGCAGACCCCACTGCTATTGTCGCAACCGCAGCGATTCAACCAAAAGAACCAACAGATCCAGAAGAGGGGGAGTGCCTTTTTCATTCACAGATGTGGGTGAAGGAGACCCTGCTGCATTTTATTGTTGATAGCGGAAGCTAGAAGAACCTCATCTCAGCAGATGTCGTCAAACAATTGGGATTGTTGACAACACCACACCCGCAACCATACAGCATGGGGTGGCTTAGCCAAGGATGAGATCTTTGTGTCAGCTAGCAGTTTTGATTGTCATACAACATCCAACCCTTCAAGGATGAGGTATTATGTGATGTTGCCCCACTGGATGTCTGTGATGTTCTCTTGGGCCAACCATATATGTGGAAACGCCATGCTATCTATGAGTCTTGAGCCCGTAGTGTCATTATTACTCTGGGGGGTCATCTCTACAGGATACCAGAGGTAGTTCCAACTACTTCCCCACCTAAACAATGCCGCAAGGTAGTATCTCATACTACAAAATTCATCTTCTCCACAATCTGTTCAAAAGGGGAACAAAAGGATACTGCAACAACTACAGCCTCGGCCCAAGCACCTTCTATCCACCAGAAGCAGGTCGACAAGGTTGCAACAAAGCACAAATATTCCTTCTGCACACAGTCATCTTATGTAGCCAGACTGGTTAAAAAGGTCCAACCCTTCCATCCATAGGTTCGTGACAACCTTCAACAAACCAATCAACGTGAAGGTTCCAACAAGGCAAGCAACTCACCAAGATTCAGATTCAACAATCACTTTCCCCTCTCCCCCGAGAACTCAACGCAATGGAGACCATTGCTTCCTAAGGAGGGAGGATTGATCCAGGTGGATATTGGTGGCCACCCACCTTCTCCAACTAGCCCAAAACATGTTTCTGACAATTTTGGTAATTTACTATTTTTAGCAGTTTTTAACTTTCGGGTCCATTTGGAGGCCCTAAATGATGTTTTTTGAGAAAATGGGGAACAACATGGACCATAGATCGATGTCTCTCACCCAAAAGTTGTATTTCTCGAATATATATTTCCAACGAGCTATCATACGCCTAAAACGGAGATCGTATGCAAAAGTTACAACCCCGGGAAGTTGATGCACCAACTTACCCAAACACGGCCCACGTGACTTTTGGCGCTTCATCTCCCAGGGTTAGGTTTTTGGATGTCTAGGGTTTTTGGCATTCCTTCTTATTGTAAAAAGGCCTTCAGAGCCTCATTGTGATCATCTTCTCACGGATTCGAGTATCCCTCACATCTCTTATCAGAGATAAGCTACCACCATTCTAGCGAGTCTTTCACTCTATATTTTACAGTCTCTGTACATATATTTCATTAATAGAAATGGTGTATTACTGTATATCTGTGACTCTTGTTTTATTTTTGCTATATCGCTGTTATATTGTTGTCTCTCTTGCAATATCTCTAAATATTTATGTGTTATATCTCCTCTCTCATTTTGTGCCGAAAATAATCCGGATCAGTGGTATCAGAGCATGCTACTCTTGATCGTTTTTCAGTGCATGTCCCCGACCAGGTCCGAGTATAGAAAGTTGGGTCTCGAGCTTGTCTCTCTTGAGGACAATCTCTCTCACACACCCAAGAAACACTCAATGGTGGAAGAAAAGAAAAATGATGGAGCAGACGATTCTATTAGTTTGTTGCTTGAGCAAGCTCTCACATGACAGAGGGATGAAATGATTGAGAATTTTTCCCACATCCTTCAACACCTGTCGATAGCATCAGGCGCATCTTCATCAAGCGGCCACTTTGGAGGCACCTCGCCTATTAAGGTACAGGTTAATTTTGATATTCCTGTATTTGAAGGTCAAATAGATGTAGATGCCCTAGATAAATGGTTAAATCTGCTAGAAGGTTATTTCTTTGTTCATAATTTTTTCGACAAGGAAAATATCACCTTCGCACTCCTTAAGGCTCTCCCCCATGTCAAACATTGGTGGAAAACTTACTGGGAGTAGATTTCCACAGAGGAGTCTGGAATATATGGGGCTGAGCCCACTTGGGATTTTTGTGTGGATGCAGTAAAGGAACAATATTACCCTGTTGGCAACTATGAGGACCAGTACATGAGATGGACCACACTGCGGCAAGAGAGGGGCCAAGCAGTTCCAGAGTTCACCAATACCTTCCATACCTTACGCACCAAGCTTGGTATCAAAGACTCTGAATGACATTTGGTTATGAAATACCGTGGGGCTCTACATAGATACATCCAAACTGAAATGGATTTTCTGGACATCTCATCACTTGGTGTTGCCTATCGATATCCTGTTAAAATCGAGCAGAAATTTAAGCACCAGAACAAATGGGAGTTCAGATCTGCAAATCCACAACAACCAACGTATGACAAAGACAACCTTAACAAACAATCTCCTGAAAACCAGTCCAAGCCAAAGGAAAAGAAGGGTCATGGGAAGACAAAGAAGGACACTGGAAAATCGTGCGATTTCCACAAAAGCCCCTGGCACAACACCGATGAATGTCGCTCAAAACAGTCATTGGTGGCCGAGATCAAAGACAAGGAGTCGAACCCTGATTCAGAATCTGATTCTGGTAAAACACAGATCATCAACGCAGACCCCACTGCTATTGTCGTGACCGCAACAATTCAACCAGAAGAACCAACAGATCCAAAAGAGGGGAAGTGCCTTTTTCATTCACAGATGTGGGTGAAGGGGACCCCTCTACATTTTATTGTTGATAGCGGAAGCCAGAAGAACCTCATCTCAGCAGAGGTTGTCAAACAGTTGGGATTGTTGACAACACCACACCCGCAACCATACAGCATCAAGTGGATTCGCCAAGGACGAGATCTTCATGTCAACCAGCAGTGTCAATTGTCATACGGCATCCAACCCTTCAAGGATGAGGTATTATGTGATGTTGCCCCACTGGATGTCTATGATGTTCTCTTGGGCCAGCCATATATGTGGAAACGCCATGCTATCTATGAGTCTCGAGCCCATAGTGTGATTATTTCTCTGGGGGGTCGTCTCTACAAGATAATAGAGGTAGTTCCAACTACTTCCCCACCTACACAGTGCCGCAAGGTAGTATCTCATACTACAAAATTCATCTTCTCCACAATCTGTTCAAAAGGGGAACAAAAGGATACTGCAACCACTACAACATCGGCCCAAGCACCTTCTATCCACCAGAAGCAGGTCGACAAGGTTGCAACAAAGCACTACACACAGTCATCTTATGTAGCCAGACTAGTTAAAAAGGTCCAACCCTTCGAGCCACAGGTTTGTGATGACCTTCAACAAACCAATCAGCATGAATGTTCCAACAAGGCAAGCAACTCACCAAGATTCAGATTCAACAATCGCTTTCCCCTCTCCCCCGGGAACTCAACGCAATGGAGACCATTGCTTCCTAAGGAGGGAGGATTGATCCAGGTGGATATCGGTGGCCACCCACCTTCTCCAACTAGCCCAAAACATGTTTCTGGCAATTTTGGTAATTTACTATTTTTAGCAGTTTTTAACTTCCGGGGCCATTTTGAGGCCCTAAACGATGTTTTTTGAGAAAATGGGGAGCAAAATGGATCATGTATCAGTGTTTCTCACAAAAAATTTTTAGTTCTCGAATAGATCTTTCCAACGAGCTATCATATGCCTAAAATAGAGATCGTATGCAAGAGTTACGACCCCGGGCAGTTGATGCACCAACTTACCCTAACGGGGCCCACATGACTTTTGGCGCTTCATCTCCCATGGTTAGGTTTTTGGATGTCTATGGTTTTTGGCATTCCTACTTATTGTAAAAATGCCTTCAGAGTCTCATTGTGATCATCTTCTCACGGATGCGAGTAGCCTTCACATCTCTTATCAGTGATAAGCTACCACCATTATAGAAAGTCTTTCACTCTGTATTTTACAGTTTCTGTACATTTATTTCATTAATAGAAATCATGTATTATTGTATATCTGTGACTCTTGTTTTATTTTCGATATATCTCTCTTATATTTTTTTCTCTCTTGCAATATCTCTAAATATTTATGTGTTATATCTCCGCTCTCATTTCGTGCCGAAAATAATCCGGATCAGTGGTATCAGAGCAGGCTGCTCTTGATCGTTTTTCAGTGCATGTCCCTGACGAGGTCTGAGTATAGCAAGTTGGGTCTAGAGCTTGTCTCTCTTGAGGAAAATCTCTCTCGCACACCCAAGAAACACTCAATGGCAGAAGAAAATAAAAACGATAGAGCAGGCGATCCTATCAGTCTGTTGCTTGAGCAAGCTCTCATGCGACAGAGGGATGAAATGATGGAGAATTTCTCCCACATCGTTCAACACCTATCTATAGAATTAGACGCATCTTCATCAAGCGGCCACTTTGGAGGCACCTCGCCTATCAAGGTACAGGCTAATTTTGATATTCCCGTATTTGAAGGTCAAATAGATGCAGATGCTCTAGATAAATGGTTAAATCTACTAGAAGGTTATTTCTCTGTTCATAATTTTTCCAACAAGTAAAAGATCACCTTCGCACTCCTTAAGTCTCTCCCCCATGTCAAACATTGGTGGGAAACTTACTAGGAGTAGAGTTCCACAGAGGAGTCTGGAATATATGGGGCCGAGCCCACTTGGGATTTTTTTTTGGATGCAGTAAAGGAACAATATTACCCTGTTGGCAACTATGAGGACCAGTACATGAGATGGACCACACTGCGGAAAGAGAGGGGCCAAGCAGTTCCGGAGTTCTACAATACCTTCCATACCTTGCGCACCAAGCTAGGTATCAAAGACTCCGAATGACATTTGGTTATGAAATACCGTGGGGATCTACATAGATACATCCAAACTGAAATGGATTTTCTGGACATCTCATCACTCAGTGTTGCCTATCGATATGCTTTTAAAATTGAGCAGAAATTTAAGCACTAGAACAAACGGGAGTTCATATCTGCAAATCCACAACAACCAAAGTATGACAAAGACAACCTTAACAAACAGTCTCTTGAAAACCAGTTCAAGCCACAGGAAAAGAAGGGTCATGGGAAGACAAAGAAGGACACCCGAAAATGGTGCGATTTCCACAAAAGCCCCTAGCACAACACCGATGAATGTTGCTCAAAACAGTCATTGGTGGTCGAGATCAAAGACAAGGAGACAAACCCTGATTCCGAATCTAATTCTGAAAATGCTGGTAAAAGACAGATCATCGACGCAGACCCCACTGCTATTGTCGCGACCTCTGCAATTCAACCAGAAGAACCAACAGATCCAAAAGAGGGGGAGAGCCTTTTTCATTCACAGATGTGGGTGAAGGGGACCCCGCTGCATTTTATTGTTGATAGCGGAAGCCAGAAGAACCTCATCTTAGCAGAGGTCGTCAAACAGTTGGGATTGTCAACAACACCACACCCGCAACCATACAGCATGGGGTGGCTTCGCCAAGGACGAGATCTCCGTGTCAGCCAACGCTGTCGATTGTCATACGGCATCCAACCCTTCAAGGATGAGGTATTATGTGATGTTGCCCCATTGGATGTCTGTGATGTTCTCTTGGGCCAGCCATATATGTGGAAACACCATGCTATCTATGAATCTCGAGCCTGTAGTGTCATTATTACTCTGGGGGGTCATCTCTATAGGATACTAGAGGTAGTCCCAACTACTTCCCCACCTAAACAGTGCCGCAAGGTAGTATCTCATACTACAAAATTCATCTTCTTCAGAATCTGTTCAAAAGGGGAACAAAAGGATATTGCAACCACTACAGCCTCGGCCCAAGCACCTTCTATCCACCAGAAGCAGGTCGACAAAGTTGTAGCAAAGAACAAAGATTCCTTCTGCACACAGTCATCTTATGTAGCCAGACTAGTTAAAAAGGTCCAACCCTTCTAGCCACAGGTTTGTGACGACCTTCAACAAACTAATCAACGTGAAGGTTCCAACAAGGCAAGCAACTCACCAAGATTCAGATTCAACAATCGCTTTCCCCTCTCCCCCGGGAACTCAACGCAATGGAGACCATTGCTTCCTAAGGAGGGAGGATTGATCTAGGTGGATATTGGTGGCCACCCACCTTCTCCAACTAGCCCAAAACATTTTTCTGGCAATTTTGGTAATTTACTATTTTTAGCAGTTTTTAACTTCCGGGGCCATTTTGAGGCCCTAAGCGATGTTTTTTGATAAAATGGGGAGAAACATGGATCATTTATCAATTTATCTCACCCAAAATTTGTAGTTCTCGAATAGATCTTTCCTACGAGCTATCATACGCCTAAAACGGAGATCGTATGCAAAAGTTATAACCCCGGGAAGTTGATGCACCAACTTACCCAAACGGGGCCCACATGTCTTTTGGTGCTTCATCTCCCAGGGTTAGGTTTTTGGATGTCTAGGGTTTTTTGCATTCCTTCTTATTGTAAAAAGGCCTTCAGAGCCTCATTGTGATCATCTTCTCACAGATGCGAGTAGCCATCACATCTCTTATCAGAGATAAGCTACCACCATTCTAGCGAGTCTTTCACTCTGTATTTAATAGTCTCTGTACATTTATTTCATTAATAGAAATCGTGTATTACTATATATCTGTGACTCTTGTTTTATTTCCACTATATCTCTGTTATATTGTTGTCTCTCTTGCAATATCTCTAAATATTTATGTGTTATATCTCCGCTCTCATTTCATGCCGAAAATAATCTGGATCAACAATATCGTGGAATACAGTGCAGTCATCGAATTATTGGCCGACATTGTTTCACTTGGAATCCATGATCTTGTTGTACAACTTGATTTGTAGTTAGTAGTACTACAATTGAGTAATGTCTATGCTATTCAAAGTCCTACTTTATTAAGGGTATATTTACGAATTCGCCTTTTGGAACGTTATTTTGATTATATTGAATATTAGCACATTCCTAGATGTCTAAATACATTAACAGATGCATTAGATAATTATGTGTTAGACAGAAATTTGAGACATTTATAAATCAATCACATTTTGTATATAAAGAAATTAAGTCAATAGAAGCCTCATGTATATATAACGATAAAAGTTTTTACAAAAAGTGTTTTTCGTCTAAAGACCAAAATATCAAAATGTGAAGCACACTGGCTTCATATACAAAATAGCATCAAGGATGTTTCTCACAATAACACAAGACTGCCCATGCTACCCTACGAAGAAGTCGACTAAGAGAACTAGATACGCCTGCAGTATGGCGATGATAACGTCTCGAGATCTCATCGATAGAGATATCTGGGACATTTGCTGTCAACCCCTCCAAGTTCTRTGCGATCGCCTCTTAATCAACAATAGCCACCCCTGCTACCTCGATTACCTCCCCTCGTCTTTGGATGGGAGATGTACTTGGAGGCCGGTGTGGTCCTACATCTACATTATCAAAGAGTTTTTTTATTAGTCCTCAGATTAAAAACATAAAAAACATTTCATATTTCAAAAATTTACAAAAACATTATAAAAACAAAAATGTGCTTCTTACAGAAGTTCCCCCATTGAGAACCTTCAKGCRGAACCAAGTATGGGTCACCTCTRAAATATAAKCYRKCATAYGCATAGTCATCTACCATCAGTAGTTGAGGCCTCAACCAATCAAAAAACACGTCATTATATTTGACGATGGGGATGGCCACATGCCAAGCCATGAGGTCACACCACCTCTTCATTCTTGGTCTTATGGGGCCAGTATGCCCCACTCTACCTATAAATGCAAGTGTGGAGCCCTCTCCAGGAAGAAGCACACTAAAATGGATCTGTACCCAAACTGTATCATTTCACCTTTCCTACACTTTGTCAATTGTTTCTTCATACTGCGAAGAACCCCCTCACACCAGTTAAATACCCAGGGCTCCATGCACTCCACTGCATACTGAAAGTAACTCTAGAGGGCCATGTGAGGAGACGCACTCCCCGCCATACGTGATATAGTGAATAGGATAGTCTGTAGAGGTAAATCCCGGACACCCCTAATGGAAACCTTACCCTTATGTCTCTCGGCCTCAGGATCACAATACCGGCAGACATACTCACTCATTGGTAGACCACCACCTTTGCTGCCTATCAATGTCACATGAGATCCACAACGGCCCCTATGCTCACCCACCGGCTTAAAATCCAACTCAAATAACTATTTTGAACCAATAAAAATAAAAACTAATCCATGGAAAAGAAAGAGGACAACAAGATTACCTTTTTAGCGAAATTTGTTCGTCGAATGGTTGCTCGTGCCTCCCGCAGTCGACAGAGGAAGTTTGAGGAGAAATGAGGGTTTTTGGACAAGTTTTGGGCAAAATGACAATGGAATGGTAAAAAAGAATTTTTACCTATATTTATTCACTTTTTACTTTTTTATTGATACTTTATATTACTTTTCATTTTACCTAAAATCTAACGTTCTAATGGCATTGTGAGTGTTGTAATTCTTTCACAGATGAAGGATCTAGGAGCCTAAATGATAGAATACAGATACTTTTTTCAAGTTTTTTTTTACGTTTGTCACATGTACAAATACTTTTTAGGTTTTTTCAAGAAAAACCTCGAGCTCAGTCTTTGTTCATTCTTGTGCTCGTAAATCAATGAGAAYGCAATTGAGTATAMTTTTGTCGTCTTTTCGTACTCCTCATGGTAACACATAAAATGAAACTTAGGGAGTATCCTTTAAGTTCTTTTCACGCTCTGTAAAAATGAAAAGATTGCTAAGTGGCCTTGTTCTTTTCACGCTCGTAAAAKTATTTGGAKAAAATGTTTGATGGGTGGTAGGTTATCACTTTTTCAGTCTCATCGAACTAATTTACAAAAAAGGAACTGAGAGAGTTCTCTTTAAGTGTTTTTCAGACTATCTAAACATGAAAAACCTCTGAGTTTCCTCTCTTTGGACTCATTAAAGAAACATCGAAAGACCCATATGGGACCGAACCACTCCTTCTTAGGATTCATTAAATATACTCCGAGGGACTCGTCCGAAGGATGAGATTACATCAACAAGCATATGTTATCCTCCTCAAGCTTGTGTAAAAATAAAGAGGTACTCGCCAGAAATGGTGGAGGAAATTTTGGGAAAAAAATGTGTCTCTGTATTTTTGTTAGTGGTAGTAATAGTCACTCTTGAACATGACACCCCCTTTATCATTCAATCTGGGTTGGGAAATCCATTTGTCTCTCGATTGACCTTTCGAAAGTTTATATCTTGGGTCGTCTTTGGGTCAATGCTGCCAATACCATTGTCGTTTCATTCATATGTTCAAGAGAAGTCCAACCTTACATAAGCCTTCTATTGAGTCATCCATATGCAGTTATCAATTCCTACCACGTCGGCCTTCCCTGTGTCAGTTTCGAATCGTCTTCACACTTTGATCTACCTTAAATCTGTTACTTATTTCATGTCATTGATGTGGGATACATCAAGGCCCTCCTGCGACGAGTATTTTCCTATTGACTTCAACTCATTATCTGGGAACAATACTTAGAAATCAATTAGTACCTTAGAACCTGCATGCCTCAATGGAAGGTTTCTTCGCTTTTGACAGTGGGTTCACATAATTGACCCCTGATTGAGAGATTCTAGCAAGTGCTCGACTTCAACTCATTTATTCGCATTCGTTGGATTGTACTAAGGTACCTTGGGAGTCATTGACATCAATGGTGATTTCCCTCGCACTAGTTAACGATTTTCATCAATGACCGGTAATCAAGTGGTTTCTACCATGTTCGACTTTAGCACCTATAATCACATGGTTAGATTCATACTTACAGACAATGGGATTGAAGACCCTAGATCTCATTGTTTCGATCCAAGTTGTGAAGGAGTATTTGTATTGACACATAGATCCACTTTGTATGTCTCATGGCTATGTCCAAATTTTATTTTTCTAGAGCATAGATCCACAGTGTATTCGTGGTGGCTATGTGGAATTTTGGTGACATGGATCCATCGTGTATGATTGGTGGCCATGACTGACATTTATGATTCAAATCACTTGTCGTCTGAGCATGGGAATACCTACCTCAGAAATGGTATAATATTGCGCAGATGCTTGGTTGTTTGCAGGTTTTCGATTGATGTGCTCCTTGTTTCCGACACACACACACATATTCTACAAAGTATTTCAACTATCACAAGTTCCAGCCTCATACTTTGGGGGGAATTCTGTTACACATTATTTTAGTCACCCTGGTGATGTTTCTACAACATGTGTTCCGGCTTCCAAAAGGACCTTTCCTCATGCGAAAAGTGACTTGATTCCTCTTCTACAAAACTTGTTTTTAGAAGGATGTCGTAGGCTAGACATAATAAACAGTGCAAAAATGCCTGATTTCCACAGGCTGTCCCAAACCTAGCTTGCGAAGTTTTCGCGGGCTGATCTATAGATAGGGTGCGGCGGCGTTTGAAGACTAAGGAAAGAACGAAGTTCATGAAGGTTCTAGAAGGGAATCTTCTAGAATATGAGGTGGCATCTGTATGGTTGGGATCCTACTCGCTTCTCTGATTTTGTGGGATCATCCTAATCTCTTTAAACCATATCTCCTTCTCCTATATAATGGTGGGTTTCTCATGGAAAAGGTTAAGCAAGAAAGAAA
>JASDQU010688494.1:0-38979 GCA_032191745.1 Picea mariana
CCGAATAAAGCCATGTATAGATTGACGCTGCAAGAAAATGAAGAGGTTAAGAAGCAGGGCCAGGAGTTGTTGGACAAAGGATTGGTCAGGGAAAGTTTGAGCCCATGTGCCATCCCAACAGTGCTCATTCCGAAGAAAGACGAAGGCTGGAGGATGTGTACCGATTCCAGAGCGATCAACAAAATAAACATCAGGTACATATTTCCATTGCTGAGAATGGATGATCTGATGGATTGTCTGAGTGGGGCAAAGTATTTTTCAAAGATAGAATTGAAGAGTGGATATCACCAGATTTGCATGAGAGAGGGTGATGAATGGAAGACAACCTTAAAAACCAATGAAGGGTTGTATGAATGGCTAGTCATGTCATTTGGCTTGATGAATGCACCAAGCACCTTTATGAGGTTGATGAATGAAGTCCTGAGGGAATTCATCGGGAAGCTTGTCATCGTATATCTGGATGATATACTGATTTATAGTAAATCAGAGGCTGAGCATCTGAAGCATTTGGCCATTGTGATGAGGAGGCTACAGCAGGAGAAGCTATTGATCAATATGAAGAAGTCCTCATTTATGAAAACAAAACTCATTTATCTGGGTTTTGTTATATCCACAAATGAATTGAACATGGATCCGGATAAGGTAGAAGTGATCAAACATTGGCCATCATCGAGAAATATTTTCGAGGTGAGAAGTTTCCATGGTTTAGCTAATTTCTACCAGAAGTTCATCAGAAATTTCAGTCGAATTAGCGCAGCAATGATGGATACAGTGAAGAAGCGACATAAGTCTTTTCACTGGACAACAGAGGCTGAGAAGAGCTTCAATTTGTTGAAGAAAAAGATAATGGAACAACCGGTGTTGGTGTTGTCGGATTTCCAGAAAACATTTCAGGTGAAATGTGATGCAAGCGGGTTTTCCATAGGAGCAGTCTTAAGTCAAGAAGACAGGCCAGTTGCATATTTCAGTGAGAAGATGGATGAGATGAAACTGAAATACTCCACGTATGATAAAGAATTTTACGCTATCAGACAGGCGTTGAAGAAGTGGAGGCATTACTTGATCCCGAAAGAATTTGTTTTGTATAGTGATAACCATGCATTATAGTTTGTGACTCAATAGGAGAAGTTGAATCAGAAACATGCAAAATGGGTATAGTATATGCATAATTTCACATTTGTGATTAAACATATTTCTGGTACTGCTAACAAAGTGGCTTATGCTTTGAGCAGGAAGTGTTTGTTGCTGTAGGAATTCCGAATCAAAACATTGGGTTTTGAAAATCTCAGGGACATGTACACAGGAGATGCATATTTTGGAGAGGCGTATGAAGCAACTGAGAATCCAGTTCTCAGAGATAGAAGCCCTTGGATAGATTATATGATCTAGGAGAGATTGTTGTTCAGAGGAAATCGACTGTGTATTCCAAAATGCTCCATGAGGGAGAATCTGTTGAAGGAGAAACACAGTGGAGGCTTAGCAGGACATTTCGGTCACGAAAAGACATTTGCAAAGCTAAATGAATCATATTTTTGGCCAGGAATGCGAGCATATGTCAAGAGATTTGTTGACAAGTGTAGATTTTTCCAGCATTCAAAGGGGAGAAAGCAGAATGCAGGACTTTATCAACCATTGCCCATACCAGAGAGACCATGGGAGGCGATAAGCATGGATTTTGTATTGGGTTTGCCAAGGACACAAAGAGGGGTTGATTCAATATTTGTGGTAGTGGACATGTTTTCCAAGTTGGCACACTTCATCCCATGCCAGAAAACTAGTGATGTGACTCACATCGCGAATTTATTCTTCAAGGAGGTCATTTGACTTCATGGATTGCCGAAAAGTATTGTTTCGAACAGGGACACCAAATTCATAGGACATTTTTGGAGGACATTATGGAAGAAGCTAGGAACTAACTTATCATTTAGTTTGTCTTATCATCCACAGACAGATGGGCAAACAGAAGTGGTCAACAGGAGTCTAGGAGACTTGATGAGAAGCTTGGTGACAGAGCACCACAACAGTTGGGACAATATATTACCGCAGGCAGAGTTTGCATACAATGACTCAATGAACCGGAGCACAGGAAAAAGTCCATTCCAGGTTGTTTATGGGATGCAACTGAGAGGAGTTTCTGAACTGAGAGAATTAGAACAGACTGCGACTAGCAGTGCTAGTGCAGAAGAATTCGCTGAAGTGATGAAGGAACTTCACGACCAAGTGAAGCAGCGAATGGTAGATTCAAGCCAGGAGTACAAGCACAGAGCGGATCAGCATCGTAGACAACTTTAGTTTGAATTTGGTGACCTGGTTCTGGCACATTTAAAGAAAGAAAGGTTCCCGAGGGGAACATACAACAAGATAAAAATGAAGAAAATCGGACCATGCAAGGTCTTGAGAAAGTTCAGAGAAAATGCTTATGAGATTGAGTTTCCAGATGGCATCAGAATATCTATGATATTCAATGTTGCATATCTATACCCATACAGGGCTAGAGAAGCAGAGAATGGAACTGAGGAGCCAATAATCTAGTGGCTGAAACAATTGCCAGTTGCAGGAAAGCCACAAATGGAGTGCATACTGGACAAGAGAGTGGGTAAGAAGACCGGGAGGAAAGAATACTATGAGTATCTGGTCAAATGGAAGGGCCACCCAGTGGAAGATGCCAGCTGGGAGACTGAAGTGGAAATACAGAAGCATGGACAGACTGTGCAGAAGCTCATGGACAGGATCCCATGAAAGTTTTCAAGTTGAGGAATGTGATGCAGGAGCATCACCGACTCATCAAGTGAGCCAGCGCGGAAGCGGAAGACAGTTGGATGAGCCAACACAAATTTTGAAATGAATGCTTTGGGACTGTTGCGCAGAACTTAAATGACTCATTTAAGAGATGGCACACTTGTATATTGTAATGGACCTTGAGCCTTTAAGCTCTCGTCCTTAGGTAGATAGTCATTGTTTAATGTAGTTAATGATGGTAGATAAGAATTTAATTATTAGATTTGATAGCTTTAGATTCCAAGAGGGAAAACGGATATAGAAACCCTCATTGTATCATTGTAACATAACCCCTGAGCATAGAAGAGAAGCAGGAGAAGAGCATGCAGAGAATTGTATGAAGAACACCCATGTACAGACATTTGAATTAATAGAAGAATTCTGATTCAAATTTCATGGCATGTGTTGTTCTCTGTGTATGTTGATATTGATATGCTCCTGAATGTTTACTTCTTGTCATGAATTTGCTCTTATATGCTATGTATGTGATTTCATGGTTGAATTGAAGTCTGAAGGGGTGAAGGAGTGAGTTTCAATCATTTCTCTATTTAAACCAGAGGATTCCTGCAAGGAGTGCAGTGGAATTGTCCGCAAGGAGTGCATTGACAGAGGGGTTAAATAGAGTTAACTTTTGTTCTCATTCCCCTAGAAGGTGCAGTTGGCCATAGGAGCCATGCAAGGAGTGCGCAGGCTAGGCAGAGTTTTCAGGGTCACGAACCTAAGTAGGGAAGTGAAGGACTACTGTTGCAGGAGTGCACAGAGTCGAGAGACTTCAACACTCAGTCGAGGTTGAAGGGTTGCCACAAAGGTGCGTGCAAGAGGTTTCCAAGAAAACTGAAGTCATGGAAAAACTTAGGAGGAGTAGAGACTTCAATCTATTGAAGGACCGCACAGGAGGTTTCACACCAGGAAATCCTCAAGGAGGAAGAAGCGATGGTCAAGATCTTATGGAGGGAATTCGTGAAATTCTCATCAACCATCAGATTTAGTAGGAGTTGCAACGGGGTTAAGCCCTATTGAGCAGAGGAGAAGTCTCGGAGGAGTCATCGGGATACTGAAGTCATCGGGAACTCCGGGAGTGAAGAAATCATAGCATCAGGAATCACGATCCACGATATCTCGACAAGCTCAGAATCGTCCATCGTTTGGGACACATGTCAATAAATCTCGAAGAGTTAGAGTTCGGGGCATCAAAGATTTCGAAGGTAAGAAACTCTTGCAAATTGGAATCGTGAAACGCGATATCCCGATGGTGATGTAAGCAGTGGGGAACCACCAAATTCAGAGTGGAAGACAGGTGGCACAGTATCAGGGATCGGGAAAAGGCGAGACCCGAAACCTTTGTCATCAGGATTCGTGATTCTGCGAATTCCGAAATCCCGATAGAAGTGACGGCAGGTGGAAAAGTCAACCTGCATGTGTGCATTGGTATGTCGGCATATCGGGAATCAGGTCTCAGCAAGGCAAGTTGATTTCAGCATCATAAGTGCTGAAATCTCGACGGGAGGATTCCCGATAGGAATAGGAAGACATTGACATTTACCCATTGGGTTTCAAGGTATTGTGAAGCACAAGGTGAGTGACCATGGGACTCGCGAAATTGCAAAGTCTGATTCCCCGATTTGGATAGGGGAATCAACCACGAGAATTCCGTGGGTGTGGAAATATCCCGATAAGGGGATTGGAAGGACTTAGTAGTTCTTCGGGCTAGAAGAAAAGAAGATCATGTGAGAGCAGACGTGCTCCAAGGAGTACGGCTACATCAAAACTTCATTAATAGGGTGGAAGAGAAGTAAGTGGAATTATCAAAAACAAGGAAACAAGGCATACCGAACCTTGTGATCAGTTGTTTCTCTATTAATTGGATCACCACCTTTTCATTTACATGAGTCAGAGGGATGGAATATTCCCATTTCATGAAATAGTCTATGGCAGTCAATATGTATCTATGTTGTTTTGAAGAACTTGGTGTAATTTCTCCTATGATATCTAACCCCCATTGCTTGAATGGCCTGGAGATGACCACAGGTTGGAGTGGGACAAATGCTCTCTTTTCCATCCCTGCACTTATTTGGCAAGTTTTACAAATTTTAGTGTATGTGTGAGCATCCATGAACAGAGTAGGCCAATAATAGCCAGCTCTTAGTATTTTATGGGAGGTGGTGTTTCATACGAAATGTCCACCTACAGGACCATCATGCATCTCCTTCAGAACCTTGTATGCATCTTCATGTTCGAGACATATTAAAAGTACCCCATCATAATTAACACTGAAGAGTAGGGAATTTATGAGGTGATATTGTGTTGATTTTAACATGAGGGCACTCCTTTCCCTAGAATTTGGGTTTCCTGGGAAAGTCCCCTAACATAGGAGATAAGTTAGTTTCTCATACCAAGACTCTTTCCCTGGGAGGCGTATGAAGCTTCACCACACCATAATGCCGATTCATTCTCCCATCCGGGCTCTTCATTTACTTGGTCCTGGGTTTCAACTGCCAGTTTGCATAATCCTTGTCCCTTAACCAGTTTAGCAAGTTTTATATCTAGATCAAATTCTTGGACTACTTCAATCAAGTTTCCTCTTCTTTTTCCCATCTCTTATTAAGTGAATAGGGATCGAACTATAGGGTGAGGCACGATGAATTTGGTAAGGTTCTTTAGCATGTAAGATCTGAAGTGTTTCATTGCCTTGTATAATGCATAAGATTATTTTTCTATAGAAGGGTAACTTAGTTCAACCCCTTGGATATTAGTGCTCATAAATGAGATTGGGGCCTTGTTGTTGTCATCATCCTTTTGACTCAATACTATAGCTAACAATTGGTTGGAGGAAAAATTGTAGAGGAATAAATATTTTCTAAAGTCAGGACTTTGCAACATTGGCGATTGAGATATTGCAACCTTAATATTGCTGAAAGCACTTTTTCGTTCATCATACCCCTTAAATTCAACATCTTTGCGAATCATTTTTTGTAAGGGTTTAATAGTTTCAGCGAAATCGAGGGTGAATTTCCTCGCAAAATTGATTTTCCAAAAGAAGGATTGCATAGCCTTTTTTGGGGGGGGGTAATGGAAGCTGAGATATAGCCCTAATTCACTCTGGGTCTATTTGAATTCCTACTTGAGATATAATGTAACCTAGTAGTTTACCTTCCTCGACACCAAAGATATTTTTCTTAGGGTTTAAGGATATACCATTTTTCCTACACCTTTTGAAAATCTGGGTTAAGTGTTGGATGTGATCTTCTCTGTTCTTAGAATACACAATCATGTCATCCAAATAAACTACTACACATTTGTTGATTAGTCCTCGAAACATTATGTCCATGGTCCTTTGGAAGGTTTCCCCTGCATTGATTAACCCAAAGCGAATGTGTTTATAAGCAAAGGTTCCCCACTTAGTTCAGAAGGTAGTCTTTAAATGGTCTTCCTCTGAAACTAGAACTTGGTTGTAACCTAAAAAATCATCCAACAGGGAGAAAACATCATAGTCATACATGGTCTACAAGAGTTTCTCCATTGGTGGGACTAGGTAGTTGTCTTTTTCTGAAGCTCTGTTGAGGTTTATGAAATATACACATAGGAGGGTCTCCCCAGAATTTTTCCTCACAGGAACCAAATTTTCTACCCATGCAGAGTGTCTATCCTAGAAGATAATCATAGCATATAGTAATTTCTTTAACTCCTGACACATGAGAGGATCCAGGGATGGGTGGTACTTCCAGAGATTCTATTGGAAGGGTTTCACTCTGGGATTTAATGGGATTGTGTGTTGAATGATACGAGTATCATAAGTTTTTAGATTTTGGTAGGACCATGCAAAGACATCTTCATATTTATGAAAAGTTTGAGATAGGCCTTCCTTTCCTCTTTAGATACTATCTTGCCAAGATTTATATTCTTTGGGTTTTCTAGTGTTCCTAGATCTATAGTTTCATACATGGGATAAGAATTCCCCGTCTTTGTGTTCATTGACACTCTGAATCTTTCCCTTAAGTCAAAAAGGTTTTCTAAATTAGCTACCCCTTTTGGTAGTGTGTGAGACCTTGGTTTGTCGATCGATCAATATGTATGAGGATCCATTTCTGCTAATTGCTCCTGAAATACTTCATCGTCAATAGAAAATTCTTTAAAATTACCCTGATTGGTCAAAAAATTTATGACCTGTTCATCTCCTTCAAAGACCTTCCAATTATAAATATTGTTGGGCACCGATGGTTTGTAGAATAGCTCCATAGTGAACCAGGAGGCTTCATAGTCTTCTAGAGGTGATAGCCTCAAGGAAACGGTGGCTAGAGAATCAACAAGAGTGTTCTTTGTTCTGGGGATCAATGTACTGTTGAAGGCTTCAAAATGTTCTACTAGTTTGTGCACTTCCTATTGGTAATTCCTCAGGTGGGGAGAGTTGCAATGTATAGTGTTCCTTACTTGTCTAACGATGATTTTAGAATCTCCAAAAACCTTCAATTCTTTAACGTTTAAGTCTATGGATTTATTTATTCCTTGTACTAGAGCTTCATACTCGGTGGTGTTGTTTGTGCATTCAATTTCTAGTGTACAGGACAAGAAATTTTGTTTACCTTTTGGATCAATGAGGATGCACCATGCCCATGACCCTTCTTGTGATTTAGATCCATCAAAGTATAAGGTCCAAATTTGTGAGAAAAAACCATCAACCTCCTTTTTTCTACCACTTTCCTCTTTTCCTCCTATCTGTTCTATGGTTTCTAACACTAGTTCTTGAAAGAAGAGGGTTTCCTCCACCGTCGATAGAAAATTTTCTTGAAAAATTATTTCAGAGTTTTGAGTAAGAGGAACATCAGATGAGAGGGGGGAGAAATTATTGAAATAAGAGTCACTGGAATAATTTTATAGCATGGGGAAATATGTCGATGAGGGTTTGTTAATGGTTTCTAGGTCAGTGACAGTATGTTTTAGATATATTTACCTATCTATATTGATCATATTCGTGTGTCCCTCTAATGGTAGCCAAAGGTAATACCAGTATATACTATAGTATCTATTTAACTTCTCAAACCAATCTCAACTCATTAGAAATCCATAAGATTCTGGGATATCTACTACAATGATGTCAATTACTTGAACAAATTTAGGGTGTGTCGCCATTCTGATCATTACATATTTGATCTCTCCCATAACCTTCACCTAGGTTATGTCTAGTTTTATCACATGTTTATCACTTTTGAGAGGGACTGCATTTAATTTATTTCATATAGAAAATGGCATAACAATAGAGGATTCTCCTGAGTCAACCAAATAGTTACAAAGGTTCCTATTGAAGACTTCAAATCTCAAAAGGAATGGTGGGACAAAAGGCTTTCCCTTATTATATTCAGAGAAGGCATTCCCAATTGGTTTATTTATTATATCTAAGAGGGATGGATTTTCTCCTCGGTCAATGCTTGTTGTGGGATTTTCTACTAACTTCAATGCTTGTAAAAAAAAAATATTTGTTGAGGGATTGCACACATGTCCATGACCGATATATTTTCCCTCAACTTTTTCAAATATTCTACTATGTTTTAGTCTACCTGTTGGCAACCAATTCACATTTTTCCACTGTCTTATAAGCTGCCTACACCGTTGTTTTGCAAACATAGTTTTTCATCGCAATTCTCAAATAAACGACACTTTTATTCTTTGCACCATTTACACACTTACCTTCATTTTTGTTTTCACGACTGTAAGCATGAAAACTTGGTCTTTCGAAGTCGCAATAAAATCATTATTGAATTTTCGTTATCATTCTTGTCGATATGCCTATTGCGCTTACACTTTACTCATCATTATACAGTTGGCAAGACCTTTTTGATCTGTACTCACTGGATATTCTTTGATTGATTATGTAATTTCATTTCATGAGTAATTGAGGTTGTGATGCATTGCTAATTGGATTTATATGTTCTTTGATTTGATCTAGTTGACCATTGGTTTCATAAAAATACATAGATGTTATGGTTAAACCCTTGATCTATATCATTTAATTTGACGCCTAGTTCATGTGATCAAATGCATTGGCACATCGGTTAAATTCTTGGTATCAAAACACATTGGTGCATTGGTCCAACTATTGGTATTGGTTTTGATTTGTATGTTTGGTTTTAAAACTATGGAATAACGTTTGATTGTGCGCATGGTTTATCCACTTACCAAAGGTTTCAATTGATTGGTTGAAATGGCTTAGTTGTAACACTTGTGCCTTGTGATTTGTATAGTTGAAAGCGCCGACGGTTTTACCATTGGTAATGACTATTCTGCATGGCCAGCAAATAGCTCCACCACCTTCGCACGATGTCATTAATGTTGCTCCTATCCCTGTTTCACATCTGTTAGCTCGGGTAAGCCTTTGGTCGTTTTGTTCCTATGTATGCTGCATTCAAACCCTGGCTCATTCTCCGTGTGGTCTTCCCCATGGAACCAGTGGTGCAAATTGAGCCGAACGGTAGCCAAGCCTTGCTACTGTTCGATAATGCCTGGAAAGACTTAGAAGATAGAGGTTGGCTCACCTTTGTACAACGGTTTGAGGGTTTTAATCTATTTGTTGCACAACAGTTCGCCCTAAATTTCGATGTCTGTAGGGCCAAGGTAGGCGACATTCAGCATGAGTTGAATGAGGAGTTCATTAGCTCTGCCACAGGGTTAGCAGCCATGGGCCAACAATGGTTCAAAAAAATCTAAAGTTGAGGAGGTTCCATGGCCACTACTGTTCGTCTCATGAAAGGTCACATCCTGTGATAGAGGTATGCCCATATCCACGCTTAAACCAATATGGCATGATCTTTTGATGGTGGTTAAATAATTCGTGACCTGTGAGGGTCGATATGGACTGGTTTTCCTTTATCACCTTCGACTGTTAATGAATTTTATGGGGTATCCATTGAATATGCCTTTTTATTTCCAGCGAAGTCTTTATAAAATGTCAAAGAGGTTTAAAAGAGAAAAGGCCGATAGTAGCTTGTTCCACCATGGCCTAATCAGACTCATCATTGTTCATCACTTAAATCTTTATAGTGATAGCTGGAAATCTTTTATCTCTCGGAATGGTTTTGCTGGTGCAAAGCCCGTCCAAGTTGACAAGCCTGTGGTTAGTGAAACCAAGGTCGAGCCACCCGTGCCCTTCCATGTCTTGCTGCCCTCTCCTAAACCCTCGGTTGACCCTGATATTGACTTACCTGATGTCTTGGCAGACAAGGTCGAGGCTATAAAAAAGCCTATGAGAAAAAAGGTCAAGGGAAATGTTGTTGTTGATGGAAAAGTTAAAAAGAATGCTCGGCTTATCTCAAGGATGGCTAGGAATAAACCTAAACCTAGTGCTGAGAAGAAGACCATAGTCCTCAGTGAAGACTCAGAATCTGACATAGAACGCTTCCTAGCTAGTGAGTATCCTTACTCCCAAGGTCTGTGCTTCGATCCACCCTATGACTTTGTTTCTAATCTACCCCCTTGCCTAAGGAACAATCCTAGCTACCCTGGGATCAAGATTCCTAGCGAAACCCTTGGAAATTTAATCAAACCCTCACCTGCATTTTCGAAGCCCGAACAGTTGTCATGTGACCAATGTGATGTGTGGTTGGAACGATACTATATAGACGTTCCCTTAATTCAATCAAAAATCAAAGAATTGGAAAACCAAGTTACAGTATTGACAAGCCAAAGGGATAAGCTTCAAGAAAATGATAGGAAGCAAAAAACCACTATTTCCATTGTTTTTAGGAATGTCGAATCGGCTACAGCCGTCATCAATTCCAAAATGTCATGATCAAGCTGTCTGCTCATCATCCAAGTATGAATTTCGATATCATTTTCGTTTTGTGAATTTCTAGGATTAATATAATGATTTGAGTTTGGTTTTCAAATAGCTCTGTCTGTTGTTCGAAATGACTCTATTATAGCCATATCGAAAATGGTTATGTTGTTCATCCTGTACATTGTTTTCATTTTGCTAAAATAGAATATGGTTATGATTTTGTTATATGATTTGATCATTCCCAGTTCAACAATTAATTGGTTTTTGATTGGATTTGATTTGTTTGTTTGATGGTTTGGTTTCGATTGGATTTGTTGGTATCCAACTTGAACAGGAGGTTTTCATGCTAAATTTAGAGCATGATCATGTTTTGATTTGGTATGATTTCGTTGTGGTCAGATCACATCAACCCTAATTGAGTTTTGATGATTTGATTTTTGAAACAATTTCGTGAGTTTGATTGTTATGATCTTTTAATATGTTGTGTGATGTAATCTTCTAACTTAGGAATACAACTCTGTTTGACTCCGATTTGGAAAGAACGACTCTATTTTTTGTGGAAACAATATTCTCATTTAAGCTTGTGCAAAAGATATCTACGCCCAAATCATGGAACAGTTTTGATTCACAACAACTATGCTAAACTCGAACTGTTCGATTCGCTCTTGTCCTAATTGGATTGTTGTGTATCTTCAGTCAGTACGATTGATTTTATGAGTTGGATTTGTATAAAAAATAGACTTGATATTGCGCTATTTGATTTTAATTTTTAAAACGAGTTGGTTAAACCCAGATCGACATATGATTAGTTCGTTTTGAAATGAATGCTAGTAATATTTTTATTGAAAATCAATCGATTTTGTCAGCCCCAATTAGCAATAACAAACGATGGAAAATTCTCACAGATCTTGTTTTGATTTTATTTGAGTTAATTTACACACCAGTTTTGATTTGATTCGCTAATGACATGGATCGTTGGTTTATGATAATACAGTTATATCAATTTGAAAATGATCTTGTTTGGATTCGATCGTGTTTCCTATTGATGATACAACAATAACAAACAATTGCCTATGATTTGTTTAACTGTATCGATTTCAATTGGTTATGAATCGATTTCATTACTGTCGGTTATCCAACATGATTGCGTTTACCCGATTTTGTGACAACAAACGAAACAGAGTACACGCATCTTTGTAGTCATTTGATTAATCTCAGTCTTGTTTGATTTCAAATTAGTTTAACAATTTCAATTTGTATGATTCGTTTGTCTTTCAAATAAGCTATTAGATACTTGTTAATTTTGATTCTTTAAAGATTTGAATTGATTTTAATGTTGATTCTGTGTCTGATTTAGACCAGCTACAGAATCGCAAGATTCTGTAGCTAGTCTATAGAATTAGATTTTTTTTATCATTTTTATCAATAAAATATCCTCCTAACTTGTCCATTTTTAACCCTTTTCAGGTGCATCTGAATTGCATTGGGCATGCTGGATAGTCTAGGAGATATTTGTGTGATTTAGTTTTTATTTTAGGTTCCTAGTTTAGTTAGACTTGGGATATTTTCCCAGATTTTATGTAAACAGTTTTGATAACTTCCACATGGATGTTTTACCCTGTGGAAGGTCTTTAAATACTTATTATTTTTGTAATAATGAGCATCCTCACTTGTGGGAGAACCGGGCTATGGGTTTCTAATACAAACTGAGACAAGATTTGATGTTTTTGCTACAACTTTCACTTTCAATATATCAATCTTTTGTTTCAAGTTTATGCTTATCAATTTGCAGTTGATTATAGACTACTTTAGCTATCATAATCTATTGCAGAATGATATGATTTGATTAATGTGCTATCCATATCTGATTTCTTTCATTACTTAAAAAAAATACAACAATTACTTGGTTTCAGTTAATGAATCACATATTTCTCTTCTTCATTAATTGAATCATTTCATATAGATCTTTGGATACGGGTTTATCTAACTGTGAAGATTTATAAATCATAAGATTGTTGTAAATTTTTATGTCTTGTTTGTCCTGTAATTATATTGAAGAGCACTACAACTATCGTTTACAAGAAGCTCCTAGATAATTCAGTGTGGGTTTCCTCCCTCCGATCATCTAAGACAATCATTACATGCAGGACAAATCTGGAGTGTTTCTCTAGGTCAGTTTGTTTTTCAGTATTTAATAAGTAGTTTGTTAATATAATTTAAATAGTTTAGTTAGATATATGTTTAGTTAGATTTGTAGTTAGAATTATATATTAGTTTTTTAGTTTAGATAGTTTTTATTTATTTATTTCTTGTTCATAAAATTATAAAATCAACAAAAAATATCTCTCTCTGTCTTAGGGCAGAATGCAAATGAGTTTTTCAGGTTTTCATTCAAATCTGTAAATTGTTAATATTGTACATTTTGTGAATAAGATTTATTTCAGTTAGTAGCTAGATATTTGATTTCTTAGAGTTAGTATAGTATTAGATCGTAGATTATATATATATATATATATATATATATATATATATATATATATATATATATATAGAATAGTTATATTAGTTTGTTTTAATAGTTGTTTTTAGTTAGATTAGTTAATTTAGAGTAGTTTTCATTTTTTTGTTTTCTTAGGACCTTAGATAGACTAACGGAGCTGCTAAACCCGTCAGGGTGGTTCATCCCAAATGACTTGGGTTATTAGACAACCTCGAACCGGTTCCACTCTTCCAGTTGATGGACGGTCAATTTTGCCCGTCAACACTACCTTGGGAGCTTCTCATCTATGGATGTTTATAGGATTTCTTTGGGGGACAAAAGGTGATTTTGGGTGATCGGGAGCTGGTTTTCCTCCCAAAGTTTGGGTCGTAGTAAGGTCGTTTGAGATGGGTTGAACCCTACTTCGTATTTTCAGAACCAAGACCTTTGTGGGTGGTTCTTGAACCTCAAATAGGTCATCTGAAGGTATTGGTAGGTCAGGGTCCCATATCAGCATGGTTGTTTCTTCTGGTGGATCAACTTCTTCCTGATCAACAATATTCATAACTAAGACACTTGATTGTTCGGTTAGGGAAACCTCATATAGAAACCAGTTTTCCATCAAATTCATGGCATGCACCCATTGCGAGAAGTCTCTTTCATAGTGTTTCTCTTGGTTATAGGTACAAAATGAATCGGATGCTACATTTCCTAGGTTGATGTTTAAGTTGGATGGGGGAGGTTCAATTGATTTGAATGGTGGATTTGTTTTTAAAAAAGGTTTATAGGGCCTCTGGCCTTGGTTTCCTTCCCATGCACTTCTTTTCATTTCTATGATTTCATTTGACAGCTTCTTAACCATGCGTTGTAGGTCTTCTATGTCTCCACTTCCATTTTTGGGACCTTGTTCTGTTTGTTTCCCTAGAGGTATGGTCAATAGGAGTCCTCTCCTGGGAGGAGGTTGAACTTCCTTCTTAACTAATGAGACCTGGCCTTTTTTACATCCCTTCATTTGGAACTCTATTGTTTTGGTTTCTTCAAAATTATCGGCTAAGGTTGTTTTGGTAGCCCTCTTCACAAACATGGAAATAGAAGCTGGGAGAGAATTAGCATATACTTTGATTTGCAATTCCTTAGTGGCTTTAGCTTCATGTTGAAATTTGTTTAGGATAGTGGTGAACCATTGATTAAATTCTTTAATCTTCTCCTTTGAACTCATGGTGGTAGTGAACAAGTCAACCATCAAAGCTCTTGTAGTGGTTTCTTCTGCAAATTTATCTAGGAAATCATTTTGAAACTTTGTCCAACTAGTTATGGACCCTAAAGGTAAGTTAAAATACCACGTGGACGCCGAATTCTCAAAATTATAGGGGAAAATCCATCATACTATGTCTTGATGTTGGACATTCATCAGTCTGATAGCTAGTATGAATTTTTTGATATGGTCTTTAAGCAATCCTGAGGTTTCAAGGTCAAATTTAGGGAGTAACTTTTCTAGATGTCGGGGAAGGTTATGTACTCGTCCGGGGATGGAGAGAGCTCTCTTGCAAACCAAGTTTGATTATTCTGAGGAGGGTTTTTCCATTATTCATTATGATCATTTTTATCTTCCATGTCGTCTGATCCCGAAATTGAGTGTTCTAAGTTGAACCCTTCCTCGTTAGAAAAATCATCGGTCTTGGAGAAGTTACCAGATGGTGTTTCAAAGATTAGATTAAGAGGATGTTCAATTTCAGCGAGGGAGAAATCTATCAGGCCTTCTACTGTGTGAACAAAAACCTAGTTGGGAGTGTCGACCACTGGTTTGCTTACTTTTTTTCTTTGAGGAAGTAACAAAGCTAAGGGTAGTGCTTCAATTTGTTGGGTGTAAGCTCTTGTGATTCTTGTGAATTGGTTAAACTCCATGTGAGAAAGAGCGTAAGGTATTTCAGGGAATAGATGTTCTTCCTCTTGCTGGGGTGAGTTACTCATTTTAGGAGTACTTAGTGTGTGTGGGTTGTATTGAGAATGACTAGCCATGCATGTGGGCTGTTTTGAATATACAATCCATGTGAAATATTATGCCAAACATATTGTCTGCCATTCATTCTTCAGGACCTCCTTCTAGATCCATTTCTATTGAGGGTTCCTAAATACTTTTAACTTACTAGTAGGAACCAAACTTGCCGCTGAGGCCCAATTAGAATCTACAACATTTAATTGTGGAGTGGTTCTCCAGATCTATGTGATCTGGGAAATTAAGCAATGGGATTTATGTAGTTATTTATAGGATGTCTTCTCGCGAAAAAATCCTCTTTTAGTTTGATCATTCTCTTTCTCTATTTTCTCTTATAGGTGGGTCTGATACAAGATATGTGTTGGTATAACCCAACTGGGTAACAAAGGGGAAAGGAATTAACTATTGAAGAAGGCTAAGCTCAGGATAACCCTCATGCTCAAGCATGAAAACAATGATTATTACCCCTACAACAATCCTAGTACTAATACATTAACCTGTTGGTGTTCCAATTATTGATTGAGATACAATTATTAGAAGAAGACATACATGCAATAAATGATGGTGCGAAAAATAGTTTCCTTAGATCTAATCATTAATCACACATTAAAACAATGATTTACTTTCCATCATTAGAGACAAGAACTATAAAAAGTTCAATCAGATAACTTATCAACAGATTCAGAGGCTCTTACTCACTACAACATCCATTCATGAGATGAAGTCATAAATAATTCTTCCTTAGATCCAATCACACATGCTTTTGATGAAAAACAAAAACTTGTCTCTGGTCCTAAACAATACTTCTCAATTAAGGTAGCTCCGAAATAGTTCTTTACAAATCCAAAAAATGAGGGTTTTGTAAAAACCATCGACCCTTTCTAACAAGTCGATCCTCTTATTTATAACATATTATTAACTAAAAATAACTAGCAAAAGTGCAAGCTAAGTAAAACAAAACATCTCCACATGGCACTTTCATCTCTTAGTCTTTGAAGAGTCATCAAATGGTTTCACTTGAGTGGATGAATCTTCTCATACTCCAACCATTTGATGAAGAGTTCCTCGCATGTGTTGGTGTACAAGAATCTTTGTTGGTCCATCAGGGCCGAAAGGATCTCCTTTACCTCTATTGATCGTGCCTGATACTTGAATATTTTAGAAATTAACTATTGTAACACTGTTCAAACCTTGATTAGGTTGTCCATGAACTGATGTACTTGACCTGGTGCCTTTTTTTACACCTTTTCTATCTTTGCAACGCATGATGAGTCTTGTTCGACATGTAGTTTGACTCTTTCATGCAAGTCAACAAAGTCATTGGGTGTGTCGAATTCTGGAAGGTCGATGTCTCTCATCACCAATTGATCTTGGTCCAACTCTTTTAATACTTGGCCCATTTCTCTTGGATTTCCTAATGAGGTTCTTGGGCCATTCCCACCTAGTATTCGAAAGACTTATTTATGTGATCGATAATTCTATCCCTTAGTACCCGAATGTCATGATCTTCATGATCTCGTCCCTGTTGAACTGTGATGATGTATTCAATCCTTTCCACTGCTTGGTGTTCTTTCTCATACCATATTTCCATATCCTTTCACATTTCCAGTGCCATAAGGGTGTCTTCTCATAAATTGGCTATCCCTGCAATGAAAAGGTGTCACTCATTCATGAATTTACTGTAAGCATCCTGAAATTCGCTTCTCAATAACACTGTGGCCTATGTGGTGTTCTAATAATATTTCTCCAAATGGCATAGATTCTCCAACTCCTTTAGTGTAGTGGCCAACTCCTCTTCATCATTCCTCTCTCTATCCAGGGTAGCATTTGTGATTTCCATCCCTGTGACAATAAGCTTGGACATCTTGGCATGCTCCATGTTAATATATTTTTCCACTCTGGTGATGAGGATGAAGCTGTCCAAAGTAAGCCTCCTCTTCATGGTGGTTCTCTTCATAATGGATTTCCTCTTTCAGTCATAGGCAATGTCTTGTATATTGGTGACCTCATCCATGGGTTCAGGGATTTGTTTCTCTCCCTAAGTAAGCATGTTTCTTAGGCTCCCAACAGAGTAAACATGTTCAAGGTTGGGTTCTTGAACCTCTTCCATATGTCCGAAAAGTTTGAACTCTAGTTTTTTCTCATCGAGAGGTAAAGTACTGGCCAAATTTGATGAATCATGGGTAGCCTCGGTACTTACTTGATAATGGGTTGTTGAGATATTGATTTCCTATTGTGGAATTTCTTCTTCTTGTTCACCCGACCCTAGTGCATCCTTTGGGCTATCCAATTGGGTCCCCGATGCATCATGTATATTAGTGTTTAAGACACTTTCGACCTCTTGGTCATGATGTGGGAGTATTTGAACTTGAGCATTGAGAGTTGGGGAAGATTCTTTCTTAAGTTCCTTTTCCTTTGTAATTTGTACCAAAGTCACCAGGGAAACCTCTGAACTCTCCTCATCATCATAGATCATTATTAAGTTGTGTAAGGGGTTTGGTGCACTTTCTCTCCCTGATTTCATTACCATCTTGGGATGGGCCAAAATGTCCCCCAATGATCCAACCTGTGGCATTTAAACTTCAGTTTTATCTGACCCTATGGTTTCTTCAATTTCTATTATCTCTGGGTCGCTTGGTCCTTCCTGACTTTCAATTAGGTTGAAGACAGAAACCCTTGTCATATCTACGAGGTGTAGGTCATTCTACAACTAATCAATTACTCTTTGTTCTTGTTCCATTAGGATAAATCCCCTTTCCTATGCCTCCGGTGTCAAAGACAATCCCCTATTCTACACCTCTATTGCCTCTACCACTTTGATTTTTTCCCTCGCTCCGAGGGCCTCTTGAGCCGATTGTTCTATCATTGTTTCCTATTCATCCATGCTCATGGCCTTGAACTTGGTCATTTTTAGGTTGGCCATCCTTTGCACCACCTCATCCCAGTCCTAGGCATTCTTTGTGAAGACTTCGCCTTTGAACTTATCGTGAGCATACAACCAACAAGATGACACTTGTGAATCATGTTGCAGGACAAGGCCCTTTGGATCGTGCTTGCAGAATTGGCACATTGGGAATATAAATTGTCTCATCCATTCTTATTTGGCTTGAGAAATATCCTTTACCAAATAGAACCCTATATGGAAACCATAGGGTATGAAATCTCGTTTCTTGTCTTTAACTAGGGTGGCATTGTATCCTTACAAGATCGTCTAATAACATATTTCTCTTACGACGAGTTGGTCTGGGACATGAGTTGTTGGATATGTGGAGCCATGGTGGCCCCGAACACCCTTATGTAGGTGGAATGCTCATCCAAATACCAATGTACTACCTTGGATATCATTTTCTTGGTTGTCGTCGATATCCTTGGGCATTCCTTCTAAAAAAAGAACAATTAGGGCAATGAAATCATTGCAGATGAGGGAGTAATATTTCTTATACATGTTTTCCCATAGCATGCTAAAGTAGACATGGACCAGGAGCTCTGCAGCATGCCAACTCAGATTCATGCCGACGAAGATGTTCCTAATGCACATGACATCGAGTAGGTATGAAGCCATGAAAAAAGTTGGTCCTTACCCTTCCTTCGGCGTTTGATCCTGTTGCACACAGGTTCTTAATTTCTTGGAGATTATTTCTCCCCAGTTGAAGCTGCACCCGATGATTGTAACTATGTATGCCAAATGCATCCATGTTTCTGAAAACTTGGAGCAATCTTTCTCTCTGTACAACTAGCAGATCCATCAAATATACGTATGGCTCCCTTAAGTTAATTGTCCCATACCAGCCAGTGATATGATTGGTAAACTTATTATCCTCTCTCCACCATGAGGCCATCACCCGACTAGTGTCATGGCATTCGTATAACTTCACCATGAAGTCTGTGTTTAGTCGCTCTTCTTGGTCTGTGAGTTTGTAATATTTATGAACTTCTACCATGAGGAAAAATTCAACACACCCACCATTGTCATCATTGATTAAACATTTATGCGTGTCTATGTGGTCGATGAGCCACTTCAAGGCCTCTATGCAAGGGAAAAAGGGGGTTCTGGTTTCCACCATATGTAGATAAGATTGTTGGATGTTTGAGAACACCTGTTCGTCAAGTGCCTTTACGTCTGAATCACTATGTGGGACATATTATAGGTATTCTTATCAATTCATAATGTTAAAGAGATCCCCCCACTGTGGGAGTTCCATCTTGGACCCGATGCTTGCCTCTGTATCGCCAAAGGCTTGATGAAAACTTTCTTTGTTGTTGTCTTGACGACATTCTCTGGCCTAGGGACACACTCCAATTGCCTTGTGGTTCCTAGAGAAGAACCTTCTCGTGTCTCTGGTTCTTTTAGCTTTGTTTCTCTTGGTGAGTATCTGGTGGTTGGATTTATCGACGACATTGTTCCTCTTAAGCTTGTTAAAACTTGGTTATTTTGATAATCATAGGGTCAATACATACTTCGATTTTCTCGTCTTTCTCCTTCGAACACTCTTGAATTTTCTTACATGTAGAATGACTTCATTCACAAAGGCTCAAGATATTTTAGACAAGAAATATCTTTCCATGTCGCATCATGCATTCAATTCGAGTTATGAGTGAATTTTTAATAAATCTGTCACCGAATATCTAGAACTTAAATTCATCGTGGGTTGACAGCGAAGGTGCAAGTGGAGATGTGGTATATCAGTGATTTCAAAAGTTTGTTTTTATTGGCACACGAGGTAGGAACTAATGTAGGACCATGTACTAATTAGCTCCTTAAATACCTAAAATCTGATCATATCTAATGCTGAAAATGTCCCATCGTGTCGGTTCTTCAGTGGGTGGATCGGGGATCGAGGTCATGCTATGAACATTTTTCGTTGATACTCTCCTGTAGAATATCCAATGTCAATCGATCTTATTGTATAGTGATGACATGGAAAATGTGAATCAGGGGTGTGACTAGGACCTAGGTAACAAAAAATGACTCCGGATAGAACTAGTCCATACGAACTTCTTACCTGGAAAGGACACATGGCGTTGGATACTAGTGACTTAATTCAATCGTGTTAGTCACAGTCATGACTTTCCTTAAGCTATTCCTTATAAAACAAACCTTAGCCTTCTAATGCTGAAAAAGTGCCAAGGATCGATGATTGGTGATAATCCTACGAAAGTTCTCTTGGATCGAATCCATTGAAAAAGCCCCGATGCCAAAACAATGCATCGAGGATTGACGATCAATGATAACTTTATCATGGTTAAAATGTTTTTTATGATCCTTTTGGGTTTTCCCAATCCCAATAAAGTGTTTTGGGCATTGGCTATCGAAGATTTTTTTTTTCCTTCATTAACGTCTATCCTCCTCATATTTTATCGATGTTGAAGGGAATCATCTATCTCTCAAATATTTATGTGAAAAAATTGATGTAAACTAGAAATACCTTCTATCGATGCTGATGAACATCAACGCTCAACGACTGTAGTTTTTTGAGTGGTTACTCTTTCTTCTTTGAATTCTTTCCAATGCTGAGCCTAAGCAAGTTGGGTGAATTGTTTGGCTGTCGATTCTTAATTCAAGTGTTAAGGTGTTTTATTCATGGGGTCTCATAAGTTCAAGCCAAAAAAAATAGGTGATGAGAGTCATGAAAATAAGCAAAGAAAAAACATTTCTCAAAATGAAATCGAGTCAGATAATGCAGAAGATCAAGTGGTACCCAAAAAGTAAAAGATATGATAAGCCTTTTTAGGGTGTGTTGAGTGCTCAAAAAAATAATGAAACTCTGCCCAATTTCACTTCCCCTCCTTTCCCAAGATATTGATGCCTTTTGTGAGAAATTTCCTCAACATTCCCTCATTAGCCCCTTATTCCTCCATTTAACCTATTCCCTTCCATAGAAGAAATCAGAAGGTTTAGAGGAAAAGTTCATACAAGGTGCACTTGGATCATGGTGAAGAGTATCCCAGACCAGGTTCTCGGAACAATAGCCGACTTAGATTGTAAAGGTATAATCTTTGTGTTATGAATAAGATAATTACATTTTCCTATCCCAAATGATGGTGTCTTGAATACTTTTATTGATTTATACTTGACATTATAACATCTAACCCTAACCTATGTATGGAATATCATGCTTGTAGTTCTCTATTTTTCAATCTTTGGATGCAGGTCAGCCCTAGGAGGAAGTGTGAAGTCAATGGAACTTCCAAACGTGAGGAGGTCATGACCAGACGTGGGATTAGAGGTATAGTTATCTGATCTCCTTCTTCTTTTCTTTATTTATATTAGTCTTGGTATGTTTGGGGTAGTATATAGAATTAATTATATTTTATATGGTTAATCGATCTTCCTACATTATGAACCTTGGTGTAGTTAAAGGGGAGTTTTTCCCACTAGCAGAACTGGCGACCTATTGGTAGCCAAATATTCATTGTCAATTTTATCATTGTAAAATGTGGTCTTCAAGGGATAATTTTTTTTGTATCTGCCTCCTTCTCCTTGCAAACATTTTTATCATCTTTGGATTTGAAAAGGTTCGTTGGACTAGCTATGTTGTATGATTTCATTATTTTTCATCCATTGTTTTCTTTGTTCAATTTCATGACTGAAAACATGAAATTAGAAAAATATTTGGTTGGAGGGCATTATATAGTTTATGGATTTTTCCTTTGCATTTTGGATAACAATTTGGGCATCTAATGTTCTTATAAACCCTAAAACTTGTGAATTTATCATTTATTGGTTGATCCCTTACCATAACACTTGAGTCATCCACCTTGGGGGATATGACTTAGTCATTTCTATCCTTGATTATTTGGTTTTCACATTGAGAAATGCTTGATTGTGCAACTAGAAAAGCTTTGGGTTAGTTCGAAATATGAATACTACCCCTAACAGTCGTATTAGGATCTTGTTGTCCTTATATTGTATTGACAAACTTACCTTCAAACACCACCCCTTTGTCCTGCATAACTCAATACTGCATTCATTATTGCAAGTGGTAAGTTTTGGTTCTTTGGGTTTGGCATTCATTTCTCAGAGTGGTTTCCTATTCTGCGTGTCCTCTGGTTACTACCCATTCAATGTTCCAAATGGTTGTTATGGTATCTTTTCGAATCCTTAGGTATCGGGTTCCTCCTGATTATACAGACTTTGTTCTACTACTCATGTGTTGGATAATACAACCCACATCTCGTTACCCCTGTTGTCTCTATGCAACCATATCAATAGTGCCCATGGTGAGGGTCAAGCCCAATGGTTCACATGCTCTGATCTCTCATGATGATGCCATGGACGACCTTGTAGAGTATGGCTAGGATGGTTTCATCAGATGATTTGAGGGTTTCAACCTCATTGTGGCCCAATATTTCACTTAGAATTTTGATGGCACCAAGGATAATATTGGGGATTTGCAGTTAAAGGTGTTTGAAGTTTCCATAGAAAAAGCTAGAGGACTATCCCAAGATGAAGATTGATGGTTTAAGAACACCGAAATTGAAGGCGTGCACTGGAAATTACTCATGGCCTCCAAGAAATCATTTTGTTGTCCAAAAGGTAAACCAATTTCTCTTTTAAAACCTCGATGGCGTGGAGTTCTCTTAATGATTAAGAAATTTATTACCTCTGAAGGTATATATGGTCTGGTCTTCTTGTATCATGTCCGCTTGTTGATGGTTTTTATAGGTTTCAAGTTGAATGTGCCTTTTTATCTGCATATGAGTCTGCAAAAAATGGATAAGTTCTATCAGAGATAGAAACTAAACCCAAAGTCTAGCCTATTCCACCATGGCCTCATCCGAATCCTCGTGGTTTCACATCTATCTAAAACAGGGGATAATTGGGAAAATTTCATGTTTAGAAATAATTTTACCCTACCCGAAAATGTAATAGAATAACCTCTGCATCTCGATGAAAACCCCTTTCCATGTTGATCCAACCCCACCATCGAAAACCTATGTGTTAATACACAAGAAGGCCATGCGTACATAGATCAAACCTTTGTTTCTATCCAGAATCCATCATACAAGAATCCATAGTGCAATTTCATTCACAAAAATTCTCTGGAAGAAATTTTAGATGATGTGAAGAACGTGGTTCCTATTGTTCCTACTCATCAGCTGATTTAGGTTGTTTTAAAAGAATCAACTGTCAAGAAAAAGATAAGGTGTAAAAAATAGAGTAGTCTAGATGTAAATTTTACAAATAAGAGACCAGACTAACTCCTATCTAGAAAATTGAGAAATCAACAATGGGATAATGAGAAATCGACCCCCTTAATCGAGGTTGATGATCCTTTTTCTGAGGATGAGATTGAATATTTTATTTCACAAGAGGATATCGATGATCGAATTATGGGGAACAATATCAATATTGATGGAATACAGTTTGATTTCCTCTCTAATATCCCACCGTTCCTAAATAAACAAGAGGGTTTCTCTTTTATACAACATGATCTGAAAAAAATCACAACACAAACTAAATTTCCCTTTGCTAAACATGCTCGACCCTTGCCTACTATAGAAACAGTTCATTAGGAAAATTGTTTTGATTGGATTGAGATATATTACTGGGATGTCCCCCATCTTCAAGCACAATTAAAAAAAATGGTAGCACATAACTCATTTCTCTAGAGGGAAAATGAAGAGTGGAAAGCCTGCATTTGATTGAACGCTCACAAGGAAAACAAGAGGATTAAGCGGTCTGGTAATGTGATTATTAAAAACTCAACAAACCTCAACACCATTATGAATTCAAACTTATCAGATGCTTGTCTATCAAATATCTCAAATGGTAAATAGTTGTTTTGATTTTTTGTGATTTGATTCTGTTTGAGAAACAATAGACAGATTCACTTTTTGATTTTATTTTTTTCAAAACTAGCTACAAAATCGAAAGATTCTGTAGCTAGGCTATTTAAAATTATTTGTTTGTATTATTATCTAGAATTTGAATTCATTTTATCATTTCAGTTAAACAACATATTATGATGCTATGTTTAAGGAAAAGGAATCATGGGTTAAGAGTTCAAGAGTTTAGTAATTTCCCATTTTTTAAAAAACAATGTCATTAATGTAATTATTTTTTATTGAAAGACTCTTACAGGAGTATCTTTTTGTTACTCTATTTTTTGTAAAAAAAACATATTTTTAGGGGTATTCCTCTATCTTTTATGATAAGAGGTAACATATCCAAGACATGTTTAAATATATATATTTTTCCTCATGTTAAAGGAATGTTTTTTTTCTAGACCATAGAATGGACATATAATTTTAGAAGTGATATGGGAAAACAATTTGTTGTTGGCTTTAGACCTATGTAAACTATGCAATGTTTGTTTCATTGTATTATCCCACTAGTACATATGACTAAATTTGTGATGGTTTTTCGTTGATATTTCCACACTTATCCGTCACAATTTCCACGAAAGCCGAGTTTTTTTTTCGTCGGAATAATTTCGTCGCTCTATCGACAATCCGGGTGTGCATGGAAACATCGACGAAATTATCTCTCCATGTGTCACCACCTTCAAGTTCGGTTAACCCTTTGCATCGTCGCAATTCCGATGAAACCTCGTCACAAGTACAATAAATGTATCAATAGATAAAGAAACATAGTCATCAAGAATGCGACCAGTGTCAAGGCGATAATAAATTATGAACTACCCGACCCCTCTTTAGTTAATGTTTAATGGTAAAACAAATTTATTCTATTTCCGTTGTCTAATTCAAAACAATTCTATTTGAAGTTTGATTTTATTTAAAAAAATTAAGACTGGCTAAAGAATCTTTGATTTTGTAGCCAAGTCTCTTTTTTTACAAAAAATAGTAATTAGCTATGATTAATTGTTTTTCTAATTTATTAAAATTGTTTTTTTTTCCAGGAAATTGGAGATGTTGTTGCTGATTATTGGGAGGAAATCTATTTCCTTTATATGAAAGTGATTAGTATTTTCTTTTTGTTAATGATTTATAGAAACTTTGGCCTATTTTAGAATAAACCAACTCTGTTATAAGTGGTTTCCAAATCCACTATTTTTGTAATTTTACTTTATCTTGGGAGATGCATCTCTATCCTATGAGATATGAGTATCTGGATCCCATGATACTTTAAATACTATTCACTCTGTTAGTGAAAGGGGCATATTTTCTTGGAACAAATTATGGACATGTAATTCTCAGAACTGAATGGACAAATGATTTCCATTGCGGCTTTAGACCTTGGTGACATTGTTCCATTTATTTTTTTCTTTTTATTATGGAAGATTGATATGTTATGTAGCTTTAGTCTCATTAGCATCCAATGTTTCATTTTATTCAGTTCTTTAAATTTTGTCTATAATTTGTCGTTTCATATATTATATATGTGATCATCATTTCAACTTTAATATCATGATTTATCCTTGATGTTTAGTTGATGTATCCAATGAATGTTTCATATTAAAGTTTATTTTACCATAATCATTCATAATCACAACATCATTGGATCTATGTTTTTGTTACTCTGTTCTTATATTCTAGCTATCAATAAACACCTTGAGTTTATTCTGGAGATTTTATTACAAGCCTGCCGCATATTTCTCTCACAAGCAAGATAGTTGGAAGTTTGGATTGCACAGGGATATAAACACTGTATGAGATTAATTTCAGGTTAGTTTTATTTGCATTTAATTTCTTTTATTAGTCTATTTTATTAGTAAATACTTTGTTCATAATAACATATTTATATTTATGTTTTTGAAAAACTTGTAAATAATTAGATCCACCTATATAGCATTATAGTTTTAGCTTTAGAGTAGTTTATTTCTCTGTTTTAGGAACCTAGTTGGCTAATAGAGCCATTAAACCCATTAGAATAGATCACACCAAATGACTTGGGTTAATTAGACAAACCCGATCTAGATATATTCTTCCAGTTGACAATGTGTCACTTACGCCCATTAACAAATGGAGTTAGAAGGAAGGCCTAAATTCAATTGATGGCACATGGAGGTTGCAAGACTCCTCCCCCACACACTTGCTCCCCTGTCGTAATGTGTAGTTGCTCAGACAATAATGTTACACTTGAAAAAACAACTACCTCAAACGATAACCCTGAGATTCTCATTGAACCAGTGACACCAGTTCCTCAAGGGGCCGACGTCCAAGAAATTGTTCGTCAGTCACTCATAAGAACACACAGTTCCTTAACGCGTATCAGAAAACCTAGAATACCACTTAATCAACCCATTGACTTCTCAGATATCCGAGAACAAATTGAAGGCACTAGTCTGATCCAAAAGGTGTTAGGTGGACATATTATCAATCCTACTGAAACACCTATCCTTGGAGCTGGGGGATCTAGTATTCCACCTTCCCCACCTAATTCATCTCCATCCTCTTCAGGAGGAGAATATTTAGATGAAGGCAGTTCCTCATCAGAACCATCTCAACCTTCAACACCACCAACTCCCATAGCAAACTAAAACAATCCCGCCAGACCTTGGCTCGATCAATATGTCGTGGATGTACCCGGACCTCAACACCCATTAACAAAACATCCAGAGAAATGGTTACCCAAATTTGATACAGATTCCAAACAATCTGCTGAAGACCACATCAAAAAATTTATGATGGCCCTTAGACTCCAGAATGTACAACACGAAGATGTAATATGTTGATTATTCCCTTATACTTTTGAGGGAAATTCCTCCACATGGTATTTCTCTCAACAACCCCATACCATTATTTCTTGGGACAAGTTTGAAACTTGTTTCTTAGAGAAATTTGGAAATGATAAATCTCTAGAAGTATTGGTTATGGAACCATCCAGCCTAAAAATGAATCCCAAGGAAAAATTGAAATACTTCAACCAAAGATTTCTTACTTTAAAGATTAAAATCCCTGTAGACTGAATGCCTGCTGAAAGCTTAATTATCACATATTACATCAAGCCTCTGCATAATAATATAGCAATTTGGGTCAAAAGGTCTAAAACGAATGCATTGTTAGAAGCCTTTGAAGAGGCAAGTCAAATTGAAAAGGATATATTAATGTTAAAAGACAATCTCAATAGCAAAGCTGAAACAATTTCTTCCTCTAAAAAGAAAATAGAGATCCTTGCTAGACCCCCTCAAACTAAAATTCAACTAAAAATCTTAGACTTAGAAAGCTTGCAAAAAGATTTCCAAAAATTATCCAATCAGGTCGTGGACTTGAAGAGATTAGTCAAGGAGGCATACACAAGAAAAGGCAGTTTTAAAAATCCTTTTAGAAAACCTTTCCCTCCCAACCGGCCAAACCCAACCACTGAAGGTCTAAATTTTGAGAGTTTACAGTATGCTTTGCAAACCATCTTAGAAGCACATGATAATTCTGCTTCCATCCCTCCTGAAAGTTATGAATATTTAGCTGAGGAATAAGTACCAGAAGAGGAGGAATCATCTCCCAATATCTTCGGTCACTTCTCAGACAATATCTTCCAAGAAAATTTTGAAACCATTCACCCCTACAACACAAGAAGAAAAACACAAAACAAATCTTCTTCTGAAGTGAGTAATAATGTGTTTCCAAAACAGTCAAAGAAAAATGAATTTAAACAAAATTTGGCAGCCCCTGTTTTAGAATATGATTTAATTGAAGATTTGAAAAAAAATAAGGGATAATATTTTTTTTTTGAGCTACTGAAGTTTCCCCTTATTTTGTAGAAAATGCTTCAAAGTGTCACTGAAAACAGTAAAAACAACAATCCTAGCAGCAAGAAAAGTGCAGAAATTGGTTCAAAAACATCCAAAAAAATCCCAACTAAAATGACATCTAAACTTCTAGATAAAAGGGATTTAGTTGAGAAAACTATAGAAAATGTAGATAAAACTGTTTTAGGGACAAGAACTAAAAATCAACAGAATTTTGTTGTAAACACCTAGAAAAATGTCCCGCCTTTTCTATTAACCTTTGAAATTTTCAATAGGAATGTACATAATTGTATGGTCGATTTCGATGCATCGTCAAACATGATTCCTCTATCTGTTTGTCAAAAAATTAATGCAAAAGTTAAACCTTCTGATCTTAAAATCATTCATCTTGATTGAACAAATGTTAAGGTAATTGGTGAGCTTAAGAATGTTCTGGTTAGATTATCTTCCAATCCTAATGTTCACAAGATAATTTACATTATCGTTGTGGATATCCCTGAAGTTTATGGTTTGTTTTTAAGCAGGGACTAGTTCGAACAACTACATGGTTACCTTTCCATAGACTAGTCTCATTTGTGGCTGCCTAAAAATGGGCAGCCCAACAAAATCAAGATAAACTGAGAACATTATCTGAAGCATAGTGTGACATATTTAAATGATCCTAATGAAACTTTCTTCACATCTGCAAAATCATTTGAAACACAGGGAATGAACACCTTCTTTGGTAATTTCATGACCGAAATTTCTTCTATTACTGATCTTGGGAAGAAATCATAAATTATGACTTATACTCAGACATTAGCTCTACCAAGTATGCCAAGTACTGCTGAGGAAGCTCAAATCTGGTCATTGTACTTTGATGGATCCAAATCCAAAGAAGGAGATTGTGTAGGATGTGTACTCATCGATCTTGCAGGTAATAAGACTTTTATTGATTTTTGATTAGTGTTCAAGTGCACTAATAACACTGCCAAATACGAAGAACTTCTATAAGGGATTAGGAAATATTTGGATATGGACATGAAAAAAATAATGGTATTTTGTGATTCAAAAATCATGGTCAGGAAGGTAAGAAACTCCATACATTTATTATCACCATATCTGAGAAGCTACCAAACTGAGGTATGGATTTTAATGCAACCATTTTCAGCATTTAACATAAATTCCATTCCTAGACTAAGTAATTCAGAGGTTGATTTATTGGTTGATGTCGCTTCTAAACTACTACCTATAGAAGGTCTTTCTCCTAATGCCTTTTCAATTGAATTTCTATTCAGGCCATCGATCCCAGATAACATCACCAATTGGAGTGTTTCCGATGATGACCAGATGATCATCAACTTCCTGCATATGTAAGACACCTTCCAAGGTACATTCATTGATGAAGGAACTCACGATGAGAACCTCTGAAACTTCATGGTAATATCCAATCCTAGATATCCTGAATTGAAATATGATCTAGTAAACTCTATCCCCAGGTCTGTTGTAAGACTAGAAAAGTATTATGACTTGCATGATAAATGTACAGGTACAATTAATTGTAAAATGAACAATTCTTCTTTGATTTATGAGACAATTAATTTGGCAATGAAGGAAAATCTTCAAAATATCAATCTGGGAATGGGATGTTCTGAGAAAGAACAGTCTGTGTTCATAAAATTGTTTAAATAATTTAAAGACATTTTTTCCTGGACGTATGATGACTTGAAAAAATTCAACCCTAACATCATACAAAATGTCATCCCCATGAAACCCAAGATACGACCTTTTCAATAGAAAATGAGGAAGATGCACCCTAAATTGGAAACCACTGTTAAAAATGAATTGAAAAAATTACTAACTGCATGGATAAGTTTCTTGGTAAGGAACACGTAATGGGTGTCTAATCTAGTCCCTGTAAGGAAGAAAAGTGGTGAAATTTGACTCTGTGTCAATTTTTCGTAACCTAAATTGAGCATCTGAAAAAGACAACTAACCTATTCCTCCAATGGAACAAATTTTATAGGTGTCTGTTTCCGAAAGACTATCTTTTCTAGATGGATTTTTGGGATACAACCAGGTCCCCATGTCTCCCTCAGATCAACTTAAAACCACATTTCACACCCCATGGGGAACTTTTCCCTACAGGAAAATACGTTTTGGACTAATTAACATCGGCGCCACTTTTCAGAGACCAATGGACATTGCTTTCCATGGCCTCATTAACCAATTGGTCATGGTATATCTTGATGATGTCACTATATTCTCTAAAAACAAGAAAGATCACATGTCTCACCTCAGGTCTATCCTGGAACGATGCCGCAAGTTTGGCATATCTCTCAACCCTAAGAAATTGATCTTTGCAGTAGAACAAGGAAACTAATTGGATTTATAGTTTCTAAAGACAGAATAATTATCGACCCTGAAAGAACCCAAGCTTCTCCCCTCCCTCTTCCAAAAAATCCATGCAGTCCTTTCTGGGAAAGATTAATTTCATCAGAATATTTGTCCCAAGCTTCTCGGAAATGGTAAGACCATTGCAGAAATTAATTAAAAAGGATGTTCTGTACAGTTGGGGACCGCAAGAAAGTCAAAATTTTGACTCCATTATAAAATCAATAGTAGAATCTCTTTGCTTGATGAGTCTCAATTTTTATCAGGATTTCACTCTTTACACTTTTGCGTGTGACCAATCTTATGCTACTATGTTAACGTAGAAAAATGTTGAAAGCAATGAGATACCTATTTCCTTCATGATCTCAACCTTCAAAGGAGCAGGGATTAACTACCCAACAATATATCAATAGGCATATGTTGTTTTTAAAGCAGTGAAACACTTCCGTTCATACCTGTTGAAATCCAGAACCAAGGTTATTGTTCCTTACCCAACAGTAAGAAACCTATTAGTACAAAACAAACTGGGTGATAAAAGGGCGAATTGGATGATGTATTTACAAGAAAATGACCTTGAAATAACCCCTACACATATTGTTAGAGGTCAATGCCCATGTAAACTAGTGGCTAATTCAGTTAATGAACAAAAAATTCAAATCAACACCTTAACTATAAATCAACATAATGAAAAATAGATCTGTTGTGCACAAGTTGTTGCCAATTCATGGTATGAGAACATTAAATTTTATTTGACACATGGATATATTCCTTGCTATATTGATCCTAAAAAAAGAATATCACTCAGGCTAAAATCTTCATCTTTCTAGTTAATAAATGATGTATTATTTCGAAAGAATTTTGATGGTATTCTTATGCGTTGTTTAGAAAAGGATGAATTAGAGAACATACTATCTGAACTTCATGTAGGTGAAGCCGATGGTCACTTTGGTGGAGACACCACTACTCACAAAGTGTTAATAGATGGGTACTATTGGCCCACTTTATTTAAAGAAGCCCATGCATTGTGTCATAAATTCATAATCAGCCAGAAGGCTGCAGGACAGGTGAAAAAGGCAGCATTCCCTTTGCAGCCTGTAAGTGTAGATTTCCATTTTTAGCAATGGGATCTTGACATCATAGGAACGATTAATCCTTCTTCTTCACAAAAACACAAGTATATCATTACAGAAATGGATTATTTTACTAGATGGTCCAAATTTATACCTTTGAAAGTGGTAAACACAAATCAGGTAGTATCTTTCCTTAACTCTCATATCATCACTCGATTCGACATTCATGAATGTTTGGTATTTGACAACACCTCTTAATTTTCATCCCTCGATAGGAACATTTTTACTTTGGAAAAAGGGATTAAATTGAAATATTCTGCCAGCTACTACCCTCAAGGAAATGGTTTAGCAAAATCAACAAACAAAAATTTAATCAAGATCATTAAGAGGACAGTTTCAGAAAATCATAAGAACTGACACAATGCACTGTATAATGCACTTTGGTCTGATAGGGTGACACCAAAATCCTCTGTTGGTAATTCCCCTTTCTTTCTCATACACAAAAGAGAAGCAATTCTCCCTCCACATGTTCTACTTTATTCTCTGCAATTATCGCAGAAAGTTCAAGAAGAGGAGTGCCCTCCCCTAGAAAGTGGAATTAATGCCTTGTTAAAATTGTAGGAAGTAAGGGCATAAGAAAAACAAAAACTGGATCAACATCAACAAATTCTAAAAAGATGGCTTGATTCAAATTCTTCTTCAGATAGGAAATTCAATGTCAAATATTTGGTTCTCAAGTGGGACAAAGCTCACGAGGGAAAGGGCAAACACAACGAGTTCTAGAATATGTGGTTGGGACCATTTGTAATTTCTAAAAAATTAGGACCTGGCTCTTTCCTCCTACAAAATTTGGAGGGACAACTAGAAACTTTCCCAATGAATGGACAGGCTCTCAAAAGGTATTTCACCTGATGATTCCAGATCCACCTCTTTGTACATATTTTTTTGTTTTTTTGGGGGGATTTTTTTTTGGTTCTTTTCATTTTGCTTGTTTTTATTTTGTTTCTAAATAATTATTTTTGTGTCACCATTTCATTTTTGGAAGGGAAATCAAAATTTTTATCCAAGAGAAACAACTAATGACTTTTCAAAGCATCAGTGCTATAAATGCTAAAACTCAGATCAGTAGAAGAAAATTTCTATTCAAAATAGTGTCCCTGGTTTCTTTTTAAAATTACAAGAAGACACGATTATCATTAATAAAACTCTTAACGTTGTCCATGTTTTTGAGGAAAACAACTCAATTATGCCTTCCTGTCCTTGAGATGATTTCTTAACAGAAATCTAAGTGTTCAGATCATGGCAAAGATCATTAAATGAGAAGATAAATTATATAAGATCAAATTTTGTTTTCAAAATCTAAATTTTTCAGTATCACCTACTCTCTTGAATATCATAAAGTTTCTACAAATTTATAAATTAATTATAGAGAGTTGAAAGCACTAAAAGATGTGGGAAGTGTTTGTAAACCAGCAAAGACACTGAACATATCTGCTGGTAGTGGGTAAATGCATGCATGATACAAAGGCAACTTCATCAGGGTACTGAACAGGTCTGCTGGCAGAGAAGCAAAGTCGAGTTTAAGAAAACTTCCAGGTATGTCCTTTTGAATTAATCCAAGAATAAAGATGTTATTTATCATGGATGAATGACTCTTGGATAGGAAATAGGTGTTAGAGTGGGTTAAATGAAAACCTTGTCGAGGCTATGGATGCTTTCTAGCAGTAGTGGCCCTGTCAACAGTATCAGAGGCAGTTGCCTAAAACATCATTTCATTCATAATCTAGATTTGATACCATATTACATTTTGACATAAACACATCTAATGATGCACTACATTATTTCTTGAGTTTTGATTTGAAGGCTTGATTTGTTGTCAATTGTTTCTCAAATCTTCATTTTTTCTGATTCATCCTAACATGAAATTTTGGTGATACAGAGATAACTACTTCACTGAGTACATTGCCATTGTTGGAAACAAAACATGATTTTTGGTATTGTACATGATTGAACGAATTTGCATGTTTCTGTAGCTGCCATCACCTCTTTTTGTAAACATTGTTTTTAAGGGTTTTGAGTGAGTATTGGGTGAAATCCTACCTTATTGATTTTTATTCCTTTGATTTTCGATTGTTTTATTTTAATTCATGACTGAAAGCATGGATTAAACATAAAAACTTAGCTTGGTGTTATAATTTTTGTGCCTTAGAAGCATCTTTTTAAAGGTCACCTGGATATTTAATTGAAATCCAAATCTAATGGTTGAATGATCTATTTTTGATGTTTTTGTTTTAATATGGTTGTTATATGGTTTGATAGTCTAATTTCGATTTTTTAAGAGCCTTTGATATTTTTGATAGTCCTCTCGTGAAATCAATGGTCGTACCAACAATCATAAAAATGAATACACACCTGTTGTACTTGCGTCTTTACCTCACCTTGTTGGCTTAACATATTAATGAGTCATTCATTACATGCATAGGGTTTCAATACTCTGTATGTTTGACTCTCATCAAAAAGGATGGAAAGGATTACAATCAAACCCTTGGTTTTCACTCCCACTATATGAGTGATGATAGCACACAGGCTATGTTATTTTTTGCATCTTCACTCTCCACTCAGAGTTGTTCCTGTTTCTCCCATGATCTGAACCTAAAACTATCCTAAGTAATTCCTGTTGCATTTTGGTTACATTTTTCATGGCCCCTGTCATTCGCTTGGAGCCGAATGGATGCCAAGATTTATTTTCTCATGACGATGCGATTGAGGACCTAAAAAGCCAGGGTTGGGATGTTTTCCTTAAGAAATTTGAGGCTTATAATCTTCAAGTGGCTAAATATTTAGCGCAAACCTTTGATGGTTGTAGAGATAAAATTGGGGACACATAGTTAAAATTGACCGAGGAGTTTGTGAGAAAAGAAATAGGGCTTCCATCAAAGGGTAAACAGTGGTTCAAAAATGCCCAAATTGAAGGACTCTCGTGGAGTCTATTTATGACATCCTGAATGATCAACTGTTGTGTAAAACATATTTCTATCTCCCTGGTAAAACCTAGATGGCATAGTTTGTTGTTAATTCTCAAGCAATTTGTGACATGAAAAGGTTGATATGGATTGGTCTTCGTCTACCATATCTGTTTACTCATGCATTTCATTTTTTTTTATTTAGATATGCCATTTTACTTGTTGATAAGTATTTATAATATGTCCAAATGATATAAAATATAGGTTGTTGATTCAAGCATGTTCCATCACGGATTGGTCAAGATATTGTTGATGTATCACCTGTCGACCGTAGGTGACTATTGGGAGAATTTTTTGATGAGGAATGGTTTTCCCCAAACTGTTCCTACAACAAACCCTATCTTAGACAAGCAACTGATTGAAGACCAGTTCAGTGTTTTGATCAATGAACCAGAGTTTATCAACAGGAACCCTAGAGATGTATGTATTCCAGGTAAATATTCACCTACATGATTTCCTGAGAAAGAGACTATTGAATTGAAGGTAATTGACCCTCTTGTTCCTGAGATTGATGCTAGCCTGAATGTTGTTATTAATTCAAATGTCGAGAAACCTTGCAAAGGAACAAAACAACAATGCATAGACTTAGGGTTCAAGAACAAGAAGGAAGGTCGCCAAATTTCAAGGAAATTAAGGAACCAAAACGATACTCATATGAGCTCGATCAGTCCGATCAAGATCGATGAGGGTTTGGATCCTGAGATATAATATTTTTTGGTTCTGGAAGATCTAGAATTTTAGGGTTCCATGAAGAAAGTTATCGTTCCTACTGAACATTATGATTTTTGACAAATTTTCCACCATGCCTTAAAGGTAAAGAAGGGTTCTTCAGTATTATGTATGATCATAAGAAAACAACAGGTAAGACTGATATATCCCTGTTTGACTATGCACTTCCTCGACCTGCCATCTCTATTGTACAATGTGATATCTGTTTCCATTGGGTTGAGTGGTATTGCACTGACATTCCTCTCCTACATTCAATAATTAAAACTCTTACTACCAAGAATGATTTGTAGAGGAAAGAAAATTGTGATCTCAAGGCACATGCTGAGAGGAAAGCTAAATGTATCAAGAGATCAGAAAAAATAGTCATCAAGAATGCGACCAGTGTTAAGGCGATAATAAATTCTGAACTATCTGACCCCTCTTTAGTTAATGTTTAATGGTAAAAAAAATTATTCTATTTTTGTTGTGTAATTCAAAATAAGTCGATTTGAAGTTTGATTTTATTTACTAAAATTAAGACTTTCTACAAAATCTTCGATTCTGTAGCCAAGTATCTTTTTTTACAAAAAATCGTAATTAGTTATGATTAATTGTTTTTCTAATTTATTAAAATTGTTTTATTTTTTTTTAGGAAATTGGAGATGTTGCTACTGATTAATGGGAGGAAATATCTTTCAACTATACGCAAGTGATTAGTAGTTTCTTTTTCTTCATGTTTTATAGAAAATTTGATCTATTTTTGAATAAACCAACTCTGTTATAAGTGGTTTCCAAATCCATTATTTTTGTAATTTTACTTTATGTTGGGAGATCCATCTCTATCCTATGAGATATGAGTATATGGATCCCATGATACTTTAAATACTATTCACTCTGTTAGTGAAAGGGGCATCTTTTCTTGGAACAGATTATGGACATGTAATTCTCAGAGTTGAATGCACAAGTGACTTCCATTGCGGCTTTAGACCTGGGTGACACTGTTCCATTTATGTTTTTTTTTTTATTATGGAAGATTGATATGTTATGCATCTTTAGTCTCATTAGCATGCGATGTTTCATTTTATTCAGTTCTTTAAATTTTTTCTATAATTTTTCATTTCATATATTATATATGTGATCATCATTTCAACTTTAATATCATGATTTATGCTTGATGTTTAGTTGATGTATCTAATGAATGTTTCATATTAAAGTTTCTTTTACTATAATCATTCATAATCAAAAGATCACTGAATCTATATTTTTGTTACTCTGTTCTTATATCCTAGCTGTCAATAAACACCTTGAGTTTATTCTGGAGATGTTATTACAAGCCTGTCGTAGATTTCTCTCACAAGAAAGATAGTTGGAAGTTTAGATTGCACAAGGATATAGACACTATGTGAGATTAATTTCAACTTAGTTTTTTTCGCATTTAATTTATGTTATTAGTCTATTTTATTAGTGAGACAAGACAATTTAAACTGGTTGTGACCATTCCTCTATCCTTGTTTCAAATCATGTTTTATTATTATTTTTTTTGTTAAGTTCTTAGGTCTTAGATTATAAAACAAAAAATATAAAAATATGTGCTTTCTTTATATACTTTCGAAAACAATTACCAAACATTGATTTTGCAAGGCACTCATCAGAAACTTGCAATTTGTAAATACTTTGTTCATAATCGCATATTTATATTTATGTTTTTGAAACACTTGTAAATAATTAGATCCACATATATAACATTATAGTTTTAGCTTTAGAGTAGTTTATTTGTTTGTTTTAGGACCCTAGTTGGCTAACAAAGCCATTAAACCCGTCAGAATAGATCAGACCAAATGGATTGGGTTAGTTAGAAAACAATGGTCTGGATCTATTCTTCCAATTGACGGTGTGTCACTTACATCCTTCAACAAATGACACTAGAAGGAGGGCTTGAATTCAATTGATGGAACATGGAGGTCGCAAGACTCTTCCCCCACACACTCACTCACGTTTCATTACACGTAGTCGCTTAGAAAATAAAGTTACACTTGAAACAACAACTACCTCAAATGATAACCCTGAGGTTCCTGTTGAACTAGTGACGACAGTTCCTCAAGGGGTCGACGCCCAAGAAATTGTTCATCAGTCAGTCGTAAGAACACACAGTGCCTTAGCCCGTATCAAACAACCTGGTAGGCCACTTAATCAACCCCTTGACTTATCAGATATCTGATAACAACTTGAAGGGACTCGTTTTCACCAAAACATGTTAGGTGGACAAACAATCAATCCTACCGAAATGCCTATCCTTGGAGCCAGAGGATCTGGTATTCCAACTTCCCCACCTGATTCATATCCATCCTCTTCAGGAGGAGAGTCTTCAGATGAAGGAATTTCCTCATCGGGACAATCACATCCTTCGATACCACCAACGCCCATGGAAAAAAAAAAAACAATCTTGCCAGACCTTGGCTCGATCAAGATGTCGTGGCTATACCTGGACCTCAACACCCATTACCAAAATATTCAGAGAAATGGTTACCCAAATTTGATCTAGATTCCAAACAATCTGTTGAAGACCACATCAAAAAATTTATGCTGGCCATTAGACTCCAGAGTATAGAACATGAAGATGTAGTATGTCGATTATTCCCTTATACTTTTGAAGGAAATGCCTCGACATGGTATTTCACTCAACAACCCCAAACCATTATTTCTTGGGAAAAGTTTGAAATTTATTTCTTGGAGAAATCCGAGGATGATAAATCTCTGGAAGTCTTGATTATGGAACTATCTAGCCTAAAAATGAATCCCAAGGAAAAAGTGAAAGACTTCAACCAAATATTTCTTACTTTAAATAATAAAATCCCTGCAAATTCAATGTCTGGTGAAAGATTAATTGTCGCATATTACACCAAGGATTTGCATAATAATATAGCAATTTGGGTCAAAAGGTTTTAAAATAATGCATTATTAGAAGCCTTTGAGGAGGCAAGCCAAATTGAAAAGGATATATTAATCTTAAAAGACAATATCAATAGTGAAGTTGAAACATTTTTTGCCTCTAAAAAGAAAATAGAGATCCTTTCTAGACCCCCTCAAACTAAAAGTCAACTAGAAACCTTAGACTTAGAAAGCTTGCAGAAAGATTTCCAAAAAATGTCCAATCAGGTCGTTGAATTGAAGATATCAGCCGAGGATGCATCCAAAAGAAATGAAAGTTTTAAACCTCCTTTCAAAAAAACTTCCCCTCCTAACCGGCCAAACCCGACCACTGAAGGTCAAAATTTTGAGAGTTTACAATATTCTTTGAAAACCATCTTAGAAGCACATGATAATTGTGCTTCTATCCCTCCTGAAAGTTCTAAAGATGTAGCTGAGGAATAAGTACTAGAAGAGGAGGAATCATCCCCCAATATGTTCGGTCACTTTTTAGATAGTATCTTCCAAGCAAATTTTAAAACTGTTCACCCCTACAACACAAGAAGCAAAACACAAAACAAATCTTCTTCTGAAGTGAGTAATAATGTGTTTCAAAAATAGTAAAAGAAAATTGAATTTAAACAAAATTTGGCAACCCCTATTTTAGAATATGATTTAATTGAAGATCTGAAAAAACTTAGGGATAATATTTTTGTTTTTGAGCTGCTGAAATTTCCCCTTATTTTGTAGAAAATGCTTCAAAGTATCGCTGAAAACAGTAAAACAATGATTCTAGCAGCAAGAAAACTGCATAAATTGGTTCAAAAACAACCAAAAATATCCCAACTAAAATGACATATTAACTTCCAGATAAAAGGGATTTAGCTGAAAAAATTGCAGCTGTAACGCACCCACTACCATAATCAAGTTTTCGTTGATTTTCGCAGAATCAAAGCCCTCGAAATATCTACGGAGGCCTAGCGTAAGCTAACTCTCTCTCTCTCCCATGTCATCGCGGGTCAGGATCACAGGTCAAATAATCATGTCACTTCTTGTATTTCATGCCTTGATGCTACAGGAATGTCGAATCGTTGGACTCTACAACCGTCGAACCCCGACAGAGCTAGTGACTGGCCAATAGGTATGAATCCCAACAGGGTTAGCGACTGGCCATTAGGAACAAACCTATCATGCGGTTGAGTGGAGTATAGGTGGTGAGAGGGG
>JASDQU010688495.1:918-13760 GCA_032191745.1 Picea mariana
TCGAAGGAAGGAATGAGGGCGTAAATTGCCTTAACCCTTTTTCCCTTATCTTCGTGAATAGCGAGGAAATACGAATCGTAGAACCCCAGACTCCATGAGAACATCTGGACCATTGGTTTTTCCACGTCCAAAGGGCAGCAGGAAAGGGCGCGGCATCGGGACCGATCTAAACCATCAGATCTTAGCTAGGAAACTTGACAGTCATTAGATCTATAGGGAGATAGATGAGGGTTAAGCCTCGTGAAGAAGTCCAAAAGTTGGACGCTCCAAGTCGTGAGTGGCGAAGCCATGAGAGGATCAGAGCCATCCATCCGAGGAGGACAGGTGGCAGAGATCCAGGGATCTCATGAGCTCGGGGCTCGCGGGGTAGAAGTCCAAAAGCTGGACGCTTTAAGTCACGAGTGGCGAGGCTATGAGAGGATCTGAGCCGTCCATCCGAAGAGGACAGGTGGCAGAGATCCAGGGATCTCTCTACCTCGGAGGTTCGCGAGGTAAGAGCCCGAAGTTTGGATGCTCTAAGTCGCGATGCAGCGAAGTAGCGAGAGGCTGTGATCCGTCCATCTGGGGAGGACAGGTGGCAGAGATCGAGGAGATCTCATGAACTTGGGAGCTTGCAGGGTGAACGCCCAAGTATTTGGCTTTAAAAGTCGCGAGACACGAGGTCGCGAAGCAACGAAGTAGCGAGAGGCTGTGAGTCGTCCATCTGGGGAGGACAGGTGGCAGAGATAGAGGAGATCTCGCGAACTCGAGAGCTCACAGGGTGAATGCCCAAGTATTTGGAGTTAAAAGTCGCGAGACACGAGGTCACGAAGCAGCGACGTAGCGAGAGGATGTGAGCCATCCATCGAAGGAGGACAGGTGGAAGAGATCGAGAGATCTCACAAACTCGGGAGTTCACAGGGTGAGAGCCCAAGTATTGGGCATTCAAAATCACGAGGACGCGAGAAGCGAGAAGGTAATAACCGTTGGATCCGGATCACGGGAAGACCATTGGATCCACACGGGGGATCGTGTATCGGAGCCTCACGAGAAAAGGCCTGAGAATTTGGCCACGGGAATCATGAGGTTGCGAGTAGTGAAATCCCTCAGGGAAAAGTCAGCGAGTTGACTGATCATTGGATCTCGGGGATCCGAGAACCCAGTGGTCAACCTTTGAACTCGTGAAGTCACGAGTTCTGATTCCTCGATAAATCAAGGAAAGGGGATTGCGCGAAGAGAACTGTGGGAGCAGATGTCCCGATAGGGAAATAGAAGAACCTCGAAGTTCTTCGGGCGAGAAGAAGAAGACCCTGTGAGCAGACGTACCCATGGTTGGTGCGCTTGTGTCAGGTGGGACGTAAGACCACGGTTATGTACAGAGAATCGGGTAGGTAAATAGAAGACCTGTGATTTGGGGATTGGCATTTTGCTGCTACAAGCTGCGGGGAGTCTCATTATTGAGAATTCAACCAAAAATTTGGATTGATGGTAGTGGGTGTGTTGCACAACATGTTCAGAGATTGAGAAAGGGTAAGAGAGTCGAGGGCTTTCCAATAGACCAGGGACATCACGCATGTTGCAGCGCCTTCATTAACAATAGTATGTTTGATGGTATACTTTGAGTAACCCAAGTGGATTTGGAATGCCAGATGGTAAGGAAAGTAAGGCTTCACATCCATGACGTCAAACTTGATAACTTTAGAGCCACAAGGATCTACAACTCCTAACGCAGATAACAAGGCATTCCACTGCGAAGGAAACGTTTGGAGTACCTCCAGAGCCGACAACGCACAAGGGGTTTGACCTAGATCCTCAATAATAGAGTAATTATGGGCAGCTCTAGCATTAGGATTTTGGGTAGAGCGCTTGAGTACTCCTTTCAAAATATGAGGCAGGGGCTCTGTTTTTTCGATCTATAAAGGCATCTTCAAAGGAGGGGTAGACTCTAAACCAAGTACAGTCTGTGAAGAACTATAATTGTGAGACTGAGTGGCTACATTAACCTCAGACTTAACCATATTGATACATAGATGGTCATAGTCTTGCGTCGGTGGGTTTTGACTCCAAATCGCCGCATTTTTGACATTCAAGGAGCTCGAGGCCATGTGTTGATTATGTGGAAAAGGATTAGTCGGCACAGCAGGTGGGAGAGATAAAAGCCTCGCAGCTTCCGCAAGTTTGGGGCACAAGTGGGTAAGGTGATCGTATGTACAAAGCTTGTAGGGAAACTTCACCTTTTGCCTTTCTTTCTTGCCCTCACCAATATTTTTATTCGACTTCTCATTATTATTGTTGTCCTTGGGTTTAATATTATTCTTCCCACCCTTATGATTGTTACCACGTCCTTTCTTTTTATTCCCACCTGGTTGTTGGTTACCATTCGGGTTGGTCGATGATTACAAAGAATGTACATTTGTCGACTGAGTGGGAGTGGCGGACACAGACAAAGCTGGCCCTCCTACATACTAGTTTAGAGACAACTCTTTCAAGTAGCTTGTCACCAAGTCTGCAAATTTCACATTGGAAGAGCCTACAATGCCATCGGCATGAGGCTCGGGCTTTTGTCTAGGGTCATAGTTTGACCTTGGTACATCTGGAAGAATCTCGTATAACATCCCAAACTGATCATATATTATATCTAATTGTTGGGATTTAAAAATCGCTTCTTCCTCAAATGTAACCCCGGATGTAGAAACATCCTTCGAAATATAAGGTTGTAGAGACTTAAGGAACCAATCTAGCAGGAATTCTGGAGGTATGTAAGCCTTGATCAACCTTTTTTCATCTATGCCTCTCTTCGATGTGATCTGAGATATGGGTGGTTTTTTCCTGACGGAAGGCCGAAAAAAGTTCTATGCCAACATCGTAATGAACCAACAATTGGAAGTGGTTGAGGAAGACTAAAACCATTTGATTAAAAGTTCCGTATGTCCCCCCTCGTAGCTCTATATACCATTTCTCGGTGACCCCCATGAGGGTGCATTGAAACAATATTAAACGAATAGAATCGTTGTTAAGGGAGTTCGAAGAGCACCAAAGGTGAAAAGTAGTGATGTGATCATTAGGATCCTCACCAGTCTTGCCTTCGAATTTCATAATATCTGAAGGAAGATTGGTGGGGACGAGGGGCCATGTTGGATCATGACGCACAGGGTCATTCATTAATATAAACAAGTCTGGCAGATTGAAAGTGGCCAGAAAAGGGATACGGGGTTGCGGCATCTGGCCCCAAGCTCCCAGGAAAGAGTGTTGTTGGGGAATCGCAGCCCATCCAGGGTTCTGGTATGCACCATGGCCCTGTCCGGGATTGTAATAACCTTCTCCAAACTGATTCATGAAGGTTTGGTTGGGCACTATTCCAGTAGGAATGTTATGATGAGGGTTGTAAAAATTGCCCCCAGCTGGAGTGGCTCCAGGTTAGGGGTTACTCAAGGTATGAAACTGACCTCCTCTAGGTGTGAATTCGGAGGATATAGATGGATTCCTCATGCCAAACATGTTGGTCGGAATCGGTACAGAGGAGGTATGTGTAAAGGACAGACCGTAAGCAACAGCTTGTCTACTAGGTTGACCACTCCATCCAGGAGAATTAGGACCATGATTAGACCTAGGGTGAAAAGGAGGAAGGCCTCCAACTGTAGGAGTCATTTGTGGGATATGAGCACTAACAAATGAAAATGTAGTATGTGAAGGAGTCATGCCCCCAAGTCCAATACTAGTATTTGGATTAGATGTTGGGATGGAGGGTGAAAATTTCGATATGAAATTCAGCATACCATAAGAAAAAGGGTTAGAGGTCGTAGGGATGGGCTGAATATTGTAGCTCGGTGAGTGAAAAAGTGAATCAAAAGGGTTGATGGCTATAGGTTGAGCATTCACTATAAAATGAATAGGAGTGATGATAGGAACCTCCAGCACTAAAACCATAGTGGTTGAAGGCGTCGAAGGAGTGTTGTTAACTATAGTGGGTATGGGAGTTGAAGGACTCCTAGTATCTTTTCGACTCAATTCAGTACTCATCCTTGTATGATCAGAAGTCTGGTAAGTGGAGGTGTGTGTACCACGTTTGATAAATTTACGCCTTTTAGAAGGCAAAGACTCAAGATGTGATGGTAATCGTAACAAGCGGCGAGACCTGCAGGGAAGTTGTTCTAGCTCCACAATGACTCAAGACTTGAGACATAAAAACAAATCCTAAGGCCAACTAGTAATAAAATAGCACACCAAAATAAACAAAAGGACAATATGCACACAAATAGGATAATGTGGTTGAAAGGGGCCTTCCTCCCTAAAGTAGGTATGCCTCGCCCAAGAGGGGCCTGAGACTCCCTGCAAAAGATCAGAGGTATCAGAATCAGTTATAAGGGCTCTCATGGGCTTAACAACCAGTCAGTCAGATCCCACCAGAGAGGTAATCCTCCATAAAGGTTGTGTGTTGCCTGACCCTTATCTGACCAAGGGTACCTGCAGAATAACCCCTGCAAGTAACCTATGTGGTACCTATGTCAAGCAACTAAGCAACCACGATATAACCGATGCGCAGGCGAAGAGTCATAAGTTAGGTCCACCATATGGGCATGGTAACAAAGCCCGAAACCTCGAAAGAACTGCCTCTCACAGAGGTAAAGGTACTAGAAAGATCCCCATATACGAATAGATCCCCAAAAATATATATGATGCTAAGAAGGTATTGGGGGGATATCCCCTCAACCAACCTCACGCGACCTCATGCTTAACTCTGGTGTAAGCGGAGCCTGCTGACGTCACCAATTATACAATGGATTTCACCACTCCCTTAGTCAGACACATATGTTGATTTAATATCCTTGGAGATGTTTACTCACAAAATCTTATTCCAAGGCTCTAAATCCTAAGCTAGTTTGTGCACCCTAGAAAATAAAATCGTTTCTAATCAATTTTAAATTATCAGCGTTGCTTTTAGTGGCCTTGCTTACTAAAAAAGGTGCGGTAGTGAAACTGATGGTGTTATGACTCAACAAGTAAAATAAATGAATATGAATAAAATGCAAAGTCCTAACTTCAATTCCAAATATGATAAGCTTTTCAAAATGCAATTTTCAATTTAATTTTGCAATTCAAAATAAAATGCAATCTTTCCGTACATGTACTAAGATCAATGATAAGAACCCAAAAGATCAAATGCCAACAATGCAAAATGCTTAATATTTTTTTTATTTTCAATATAAAAGAATGAAAATGCAAGGACTGAACATCAGCTTGATATAAAGATTCTACTAAATGCAATCAGAAACAAACCAAGTAGGATATCAAGAAGAAAACACCCAGCCCAAGATGCAAGGAAAATCATTGAAAAGGATTATGAGAAAGGCATTGCCTGAAACTTCAACCACATAAAGGTTTCCTATCACTTTGCAGGCACTTAACAGTCATAACAGAGACCTAAGAAGACTTAGCAACCATCAAAACTTACCCAGCAAACATCAAACTTAGCAACCAAGCACAAAAGAAAGATGTACACGATTTTTCAAGAGAAAACCATGTATATACGCCTCTTGCAAAAGGACATCACGCATATGTACATGACTGCCAGGTAAAAACCCACGTATATGTATTACAACACTGACAGGTCAAGGATCAGGCTAAGAAACTCAGACTCAAAATAAACAGAGGTTGTCAAGCAATCAGATGACAAGAAACTCAATATAAATGAGATCAATCAAAGGAGAAAAACACTCCAATCCCAAAAATAAAATTCATCCCCAGCATGGTCGCCAATTCTGTTACGAGGAAAATCTCTCTATGGCATGGGGTAAACCACAACAGATGGAAATGACTGCAGAAATCAACTCTAATCTCAAGTATGCTATATAAACAAATATGCTAACAAGACAAGATAAAGATCCTACCTCGTCCAGACGTTCGATGAAGTCCACCATTGAGCAGTTGACTCAAAGCGATATACATGTACCTTGTCCTCAAAAACCAAGAAACGCAAGCATATGGTGATGATATATAAAGTTATCACATTCAATAGCATAATCCATCAATATTCATAACAAATATGCCCATGGAATAACAATTCAAATATTTGCAAGACAGTAATTGGATGAGAAAAGAGTATTTCTATTAAAATGTAATTAGCAGAAGTGAATGAATTACAAACTTTCATGTCGGCACGGTTCGGAACCGAGAAACTAAGTCCCTTCCAGCTGGGCCTCCACCAAAGGCAAGATCATATAAGAGAGACAATGAGGTTCTCAATCAAATAGGGAAGAGCTTGGGGGTTGAACAATGTGTTCAAACTTAAAAGGATAAAGGGATGCAGACTCAATATGAAGTGAATAATTTCTCCAGAGTAACTTTGCTCTCAAAGTTGAATTCTTCTCCTATTTTCCATAGCTTGGATAGGGCCCATTTATAGCCTTCAAATGGAACTAAATAGTTGAGTTGGAACGTTTCCAGTATATGGAAGGTCAAGTATCATGGATCTCGTGACGTGACATGAAAACCCGACACCATTTTTAATTTGGGCACAAAACCCGATGTACGTGGGTTGTAATGGTGCAACCTGCGTATACGCATACTGTATAACTGTTAGGGTGCGTATATGTGGAAAAATATTATTTTTAGCTCTAGGAACTGTAAAAAGGGAATTCAAGTATGCATAAGGAAATGGAAAAAGGCCTTCTGAGCAAATTTGCATAGGGTGAGGCAAATCTTGCTATAACAATCCCTTTAATATATTATAGATTTTAGTTTTTATATTTTTTTTGTTATTTTACATTTAAAAACTTCAAAATTTGTACACACTTTATTTCCATAAAGTCTTACATCAATCTATTTTACATTTTTTAATTTCAAGTAAATTTTTATAGTAATTGAGTTATTTTTAATTAGAGTTTAATGATTGAATTTTTTTTTATTAAGTAAATATATTGATGTTTGAATTTTCTTGAGCCAATGTTTCTAGTGGACACTCTACTCATCATTTTTCAGCTTTATTTTTCCTTGATAATGGGTTGAGCGTCCACTCGAAAAATTGGATGTTTCTAAAAAGTTTTACATAGTTTATCTCCAGAAAGTTCAAGCATCATTGTGACTAACTATGAAAACCTACATACTTGTATATAAATATAGTGCTTATATATACTAGTATAAATCCATCTTGACTCTAGATTTATCATGGGTCAAGAGGGATCATATCTCTATAGGTACAAACCTTTCCTTGAGGTTTTTTTAATCTAAAAAGAGTTTTCCCCTCGAGGGACTTGATCCCTCTCCACGCATAATAGATTCAAAGTTAAAACGGATTTCCACCGGTATATATACATGCCATGTGCAAACTCCATGTTGAGCATAGAAGGAATTATAAATCTTCTTCCTACTAAGCAACACATCATTTAAATGTTTTATCCATAAAAATATTTAATTTATGGTGGACACTGAAATATTATGTTTATGGTCAACATTGAAATATTTTTTTGTTATTAATATATTTTTAAATGTGAGCCTCTCTACATGATAGATACAAAGTTAAGTTAGATTTAAGTTGTTTATGTTTGTGTGTGTGTGTGTGTGTGTGTGTGTGTGTGTGTGTGTGTGTGTGTGCCACATGTCAACTCCATGTTGAGTATGGAAAGAAATACACATCTCCCTCATACCTCATATTGAGAAACACAACATTGAAATGTTTTAAACATAAAAAAAAAGTATAGATCCATAATAAAATCACTAAGTGCAAGTCAGTTAGATCCATTTACCCTACTCCTACTCCTTTTCAAGTATAGCTTCATAATAAAATCATCGAGTTTGAACCATCATTGTTTTATCATTAGGCAAGTGAGAACCACCACTAATATCAACAAGTGATATCTAGTTGTAACCTATCTCTGAGGTGAATATTATACATTTTCAGACATTCTACCGAAAAACAATGAAGTTACAAGTTTTTAGTTGAAACCTTTGAAAATTTACATAGTTCCAAATAGAAAAACCTATCACTTAATTCTTCCTTTGAATTTTTTTTAATAAGAAACCTATCACTATATTGTTCACTTCACTATTATTTTGCAAACTTCTATGTAAGAAACCTATTCACTTTGTTGTTCCTAAAAGGTCCATAATGTTTGTCGAGTTTGGGGTAGCATGTATGAAGACTCTAGATGGTGAAGGACAATGCAATTGTAATCACTATGCTACTCTATGTTGTAGTTTTTCTTTGCTTTTGACTTGTCTTGATCACCAATCCAAAATGGTGAACTATCATTCTAATTATGCATCCATTTTATCGTCCATTGGCTACGCAATGAGTGTTGTGTGGAAATCATATGTTTCAAATTAAAAAGCAAACACGTCGAATTCATGCATGATCCAAATTAAGTAGTGAAGAATTTATCTTCAATCCAACTGATATGACTTTTTTTAATCCTAGTCATAGTTTTAATTAAGAGGATAATGGTTTGAACACTCCATCTATGCATGATAGCATAACCTTAACATACTTAAAAACCATAATGGTCTTAAAGGGTTATGGACCTAATCGGTTTAGAGAGTGATGGTCATTTTCTATTTTGAACATTATTGAAATGGAGAAATAGTTTTAAAATAACGATCAAAAGAGAAGTTGTAATATGTATGAAAAAAAATATAAATTAAATTGCAACTAGATACTCCAACTAGGTTATAGTATTGAGGATTTATGTATAGTGTTAAGGGTTAAATATTTTTGGATACCATATAAATCCTCTGGTAGCTTTAATGATTATTAGATGGGACATTTGGTATCTTGTGCATACTGGTGACTCGGTGAGCTTCAATGATGATCAAATGGGATAGTGGGTATATCTTGTGCATACTAGAGACTTGTTGAAATTGCCTCTAAGATGTTGTTGTTTAGTTGATGCCATTTACAACAACGTGTGGACCCTCAAGGGCTAAGAAGGAGTGGAGTTAGATGTAGAGACAAGAGTGGGGCATGTGTTAGGAATAGAACATGTTCATTCGGTTTATGCATTTACCACCACTTTTCCTTCTTGGGCTCTCTAGGAGGCCACTAGTGAAATTAGGTGTCAAAAGTTGTTGAAGTTTATAGGATGGATAGGGCTCTATGATGGAGAGGATTGATTCCAACACCACACATGTGGTTTCTCATAATGAAAAGAGGATTGAATGTAATACATATAGTCCAAATTGAAAGTGGTAGGGCCACATAATGTTCATTTTCATATGACGAGCATGGAAATTGAAAATCTCATCTCAATCATCAAGATCCCTAATTAATGAATATAATCATATTTGTTAACCTCAAAATATTTATTGTTGACAACATATATAGGAAAAACATTATAAGCCAAGTCGAAATGCCTTAGAGGTAGTGATCTACTCGTTTACTTTGTAAACCAAATTGATCCATACCAAATCCACCATGAACCATCAAATCCATCCAATGGGAGAAATTATTGGCAAAAATAGGAGGAGAGAGCTCCAAGCAAGCTAGTATGAAAACTACGATAGGAAACTTAAATAATAATGTATCTAGTGCCAGCCTTCGAATGTAAGCATTTTCTAGCATGAGCTCTATATATTGCAGGGGAAGGTGTAGGTGCAGGTTCTTTGCATAGCCTACCCATTCCAAAACAAGGCAAAGGACAAGATCATGAAACTTATTATTTTCCTAACAAGATAAATATAAAATTAACAACAATGATCAGGAAAATTGAGAACAATAATGTCAAACGGAAGAGGGTTTTATTTAAGGATGAAGGGTTTTATTGAAGGTAATAAAATCAGTGACTTTGAGCCCAAAAGATATAACATAGCATGAAATTAAATTCCCAGGGATGATGGGCCAGACCCACAATCGATAAAATGAATTAATGGTCAAACATTCAATCATTATATAACAACAAATAGGATAGTGGATATATCTTGTGCGTGCTAATGAATCAGTGAAATTCAATGATGATCAAATGGGATAGTGGGTATATCTTGTGCATACTAATGAGTCATTGAAACTGCCTCTAAGAAATTGATGTTTAGTTGCTTCCATTGATGACAACTTGCGGACCCTCAAGGACTAAAAAGGAGTGGAGTTAGGTGTAGAGACAAGACAAGGGCATGTGTTAGTAATAAAACATGGTCATTTTTTTCTATGCATTTATTACCACTTGTCCTCATCAATCTCTCTAGAAGGCTTCCAACCAAGTTATTAGGCAAACCATCATGACTTATGTTCTAATCTCCTCTTGCTGTAAACCATTGAAAAAACTTTCTTTGAAAAGGGAATCAATCATACCCTCTATGTGAATTGCTAATTAATCAAACATATCTATAAATTCTTCAAAATACACTCTCTTAAATGCAAATTGACAATCCCGAAATTAAAGGCCATTTGGATGAGTACATGTAATATTGGAGGTTCATCCAGAAAGAAATTTGGGAAGTGAGAAATGTTCACTTGATTATATATTGTATTCCATTATGTACAAGATCTTTCTTATAAAGTTTGGCCAAATACCTCACCTCTTTGCATGAGTATTTACTTGATGAATTCATTTCGCTTTTATATCTTGTGTTAACCATACAACTGCCATTTTTATTAGTAATACATATATGTTTGTATTGATATTAAAATATTAAAATATTTTACTTAAAATGGACATTGAAATATTACTTTTTCTATTAATATTTTTCTTAAATGCCATGTGTCAACTCCATGTTAAGAATGAAGGAATTACACATCTCTCTCATACTATGTAGTGATCATGAGTAGCTAAATTGAATGGAAGAAGTCATGTATGCTAGGGTTTCGTAGGGTTTTGAGCCTATCATTCTCATATTTGACACTACCTCATGATAGATAGTCGCCTCGCCAGTTATAGATGTCAAGGTAGACACATAGCGATTGTGACATCTAGAAAACAAGTTAGTGGATGACCCCTTGGATGGTCGATTGATCTAGTCCTTGCTAAAATATGGAGGGTTCTGGCACACACTCGACCAACCACTGGAGCAAGACACCCTACAAGTATTGTGTACAATCATCATGGATCTAGGTAACACCTGCTTCGTGAGTTGGAAGGGACATATTTACCTCTCCTTGATCCTAATACTTCTCAGAACACCGTAAACCCAAGGTTTTTCGATGGAAAATCTACACCAGATATCGCATATACCTTTTCAGTATATTCACTTGTTGAAGATGTAGAGACAAACTCTTATGATTTATCATGGGTACAGCAGGTCACTTAATTTAATGATGAAGGTTCCCACTCATTAAAGATAGGGAAACACTCTTTCTATAGCCATGAAGCAAACCTGGTGGATTCAAACCATGAGGGATTCATAAGGAAATTTCTTATAGAGGATTTGATGAGCAGTAGTGTTCTGATAAACCCTACCCCCTATGTGGAAGAGCCTATTATCCCCTAGCCTAGGGATAACTAAGGATATCATGTCTTGATGCCCACAGGTTCCAGACATGGAGTATCGAGAGCCAGATGATCTGATCATGGCCCCAGAATCCCCCTCTTTTCTTCAATACAGTCTACACATCACCAGCAGCAGTTTCCATCACACCGGCTCGGTCCCAGGAGGCAACGGGTCTTTCTCCATGAGGTAATGAGTCCATGTATCATGGTATGTATCACTCTAATATTTGAAGCATTTGGACATGTTGTATTGAATCTTTCTTGATTTCATATGCTTTCTTGGAATTTATGCTCCTTTCCTTTTTAAATTGTAGAGGGTGACATGGTGCCCTACTAAGTTGATCCCATTTAAGATAGGTTTCTATTGGATGGATCCTTGAAGAGTCATCGTATGTTCCCACCATACTTACCACTTTCTATCTCTACTCCCTTCACATCCCCATATTTTGGGCATTGGGATAATCTCAACTAGGAAAGGTTGTACCTTCCCTCATGAGAAGAAGGGCTTGAAGGCCTGGAGGGTAAAAGTAGTTGGCAAGAGTTAAGAGCCAAATTTGAAACCTTCAATATGCTTTGCCTAGGGATTTCTGAGAAAGCGGTGAAATGCCTCTCAGTAAGAAAAGGGGACCCACAAAAAATAAAATAAAATACTCAAGGTATTAGTTGATGGATAAGAGGTCTCATAACAATCTAGCTTATCATGATCATAAACATGTAGCGGTATGACATTATCATTATCTGGTCACCGAACCAGGGTAGTGGCTCTTGGTTTCATAACTAAAAAAAAGGGGGTCTCATCACGAGCCAAAATTCTCATTTCCATGAAATGTTTGTGAATGACATTGTCACACCTCGTCACCAAGCTAGGATAGTGGTCTTCAACTAGTTTCTTGGAGCATAAAAAGAGAATAAAAAGTGAAAACCTAAAATAGATGAAAATGGAAATAAATGGGCTTGGAAACAATTGCATTTATGACAAGGTGCAACTCACCCACCACAAAGGCACCCATAGGTAAGACTCTACAATCCCCAGCATCACATGAACCCCATGCCCAAATTTGTATCCCATGTCATCTCATACGCACACATGACTAGGATTAGTTCCACCTAGGAAACACCCTAGACTTAAGGGGTATTGAACCAATAGGACATCTTTAGACCCTCTCCAAACCTAAATTTGGAAAGTTGTATAACGTCTTTGAGCATTTGTTTGGGTTAGGGGTGTTTGATGCACACTTTCGGGGGATTTGACTATGATATGTGATTTACATGCCATGATACCTATGAATTATGGACCCCTGGAGGGCGTACTTGTTGTCTTTCAGGAATTTTTCTCGGTGGACAGGTATTCATGAGGAAATGACCAGTTCATACCTTCATGAGGGTTTGAAGCCCAAGGATGGATGTTGAGACCCCAGGCTTGGGTAAAGGTAGTGATCACCAACTTATGTG
>JASDQU010688495.1:13812-27143 GCA_032191745.1 Picea mariana
GGAAGGTCTGGGGGGGATTCCATCCTCCATACACTAGGATGCTAGCCTTTAGAGGCTAGGAAGCCACCCTTCTAGTTCGGGACATCGGGAGGCCTTTGAAGATGATGGTGGCACATGTGGATAGGGATTAAGGCCTTTGGAGGCCTAGCGACATGTTTCTACACCCTAATGTTTCCTTAAGGAGACCTAATGTCACCTTAGAAGGGCTAGTGTCACCTTCTTTTAGAGCATTTTATGTGAATTTATTTAATTTTGTAATTTAAGGGAAAATCTTAAGGGTCTGCCCTGTTTTATTTTGAAATTGACATTTTTTGGGACAAAAGTGGTATAAATACACCTAAATGACATTAATTTTACATGATAACTCTCATTGTGAGAGAAGAGGACCGAAATTCACACCCTCTTGAGGAGTATTTGGCTGAAATAGTGAGGTGCATCACTCTTAGAGACTTTTTCTTGCAACTTGAATCTAAATTGGTGAAGTTTCTTGGAAATATAGTGTTTTTTTGCATGATTATTCTTCGTGGAAGTAAGTAAATTATGCTCTTATCATTTATTTGAATGGTTATGATATGGTTTACTTGATCATGATAAATATTATGAGATTGCATGCCTAATAAATGCTAGAAGTAAAGAACTTGAGGTGTTATTTCTTTGCTTTCTATTTGCCAAGATTTAGTAAATGGATTTGATAATTTTCCAAGCCTCTAAAGCCCTAAAGTGCTAGTACTTTAGATGCATTGACTAAGTTGTTGTGGCATAAAAATTTAATCCTAAAAAGGTCTAGGGAGAAGGAGATGCTAAGGCATAGAAGATCCTACACCCTAGCTATATCTCTTCTTAAGGTTTGGAACCCTATGAGGACTTAAGGTGTTACTCCTCCTAGGTATATTTTCATCCTTAGATCAGCATTATCATCTTGTTATTAGCCTCAAAAGGAGCCACCATCTATGACTCCATCACCCTCTTGAAGGCACTAGTCTTCAACCCTATCTCCTTGACAATCCTACCAACTTTCGAACTCAAACTTGCACTTATTACCTTGCTAACCTAACCTAAACAACTAACCTAATTTAGTACTAACTTTAAAAATTGTTGTTGTTATAACCACTGTTACAGCCATCCTTTAGCAACCTATCTAAGTTTATTTACTATCCTAATCAATTCAGAATCTGCATATGACATAGCATTATCATCTAAGTGTTCAAGTATTACATTACATTGTCATTCAAGGCATTTTCTGCAGAGCATATTGCAACTTTCATTAATTTATTTTATGTTGTTATACATCTCTTAATTGTTGCACATACTTGTTGACTAGCATTATTTCTTACAAGATTAGTGTCTTGTTGAAGCATTAATATCACTTGTTGCTTGTAAAATTCCATAATGTTTGCTTGTTGTCTTGGTTAAGGGCAGGTACACCTTATTTTACCCTTTTTGCTTCATTCTTCAAGGCATAAATCTGATTTGAGTGACCTAGAGAGAGGGGTGGTTACCTTATCCATTCCCTTCATCAAACAACTAGGTCTTGAGACGTCTCCCTTGGAGTGGATTTATCCTTCTCCTAAACAGAAAGAGGTATCATATTGAGGTGATAGTAATAGGATTACCCATGTGTTATGCCAATCTTGTCCTACTTTCTTTGGGCTTTGGGAAAGTACAGATTGCACGACAACATCTTTGGTGCCATTGTCGGGGAACATTGAGTCAATTTTTTCGAATGACACATTTTCGGTAAGCTTTTTTTCCTCAAATCCTTCTTAGTTTACAAGCTTACCCGACGACTCCACTGATGGTGATTCCCTCTTTTCCCTTTGATAATCCCTAGAAGCATTATCTGGCGACTCCAATAATGGAAAACCAACTATGGCTTCTCAATGGGACCTGGGTAATTTCAATCCTTTGGATATGAGTGAAATTCTGGGTTACCCTTGACAAATGCCTCCAAAGTATGAGAAATGGATCCCTAAGTTCACTAGTAGTGATGAGGATAACGTTGAAGAACATATGAGTGATTTTTGGGCCTTCTTTCAACTCCATCCTCTCAGTGATGATGCTAAATATTTGGCAATGAAACTCTTCTCTACCACTCTTCATGGAAATGGTAGAAAATAGTATGATAGTCTCCCTAATGCCAGCATCACATCCATGGACCAATTAGAAGAAGTCTTCTTCAAGAGATGGAATATCAAAGAGAATCCTAGTATATTACTAGACAGACTTGATTACATAAAGAAGAATGAAATGAGACCCTAAGGGAGTTCCATACCAGGTTCTAGAATTTGTCATGAAAAATCCCTAGAACCTATCGTCTTGGACCCTAATTCCTCCTTTTCCTCTTATCAGGGAATTCTCAGGACAATCAGGATTCATGCTTGATAAGAAGGGCCCAAGGCCAATCTAAGAATCTTATGACATGGCCACGGAAGTTGAAGCCAACATCTCCTCATCCAAGGAAGAACATTACTTTGTTCTAGAAGTGAAGATTGATGACCCCAAAGATACTCAGCCCAAGGATGGACAGGCCTGGAGCCAGTCTGCCCGCTTAATTCAATGAAGTAGTTACCCCAGATATTATTGGTCTGGAGAGAATAGCTTCCCTTGAGACCTTTGTTAAATAATTCTCGAAAAGGTGGGATCAATTCAGCAATCAACAAGAGGTTAAGGAGATGGATCTTAATGAAGGTTACCAATCCCATGAGAAAGAGAAATAATTTATTCATGATTCTACCAAAGATAATGAGGACCTGGTTGAAGAGTGAGAGCCTGAAAATATCAAACATGATGATGAAGTGTTTATGTGTGTTCCTCCCTCTGATAAAGCCATCCAAGATCTTATTCCGCCTGCACAAGAAGAAGACAATGAGGTTAAGAATTTTCCTTTTCAGGGTTTTGATGCTACCTTGTTCTATGACTTAGAAGGTGAAGAAGTAAAGGAACCCTTGGACGAGCTAGATCCTTCATATTTTGATGAAGGCAAAGAAATGATTGAAGAGGAAAGTCATGAGGATGATGTAGTTGGTGAAGTCATCCTCATGCGGTAAGTTGTTTCCCTTTCCAAGATTTTGATGATTCTTTATTTTATGATTTGGAAAGTGAAAAAGTGTTAGAGGAGCCCTTGGATGTCTTAAACCCTTCAAGTTATGACAAAGGTAATGACATGGTTGATAATAGTGATGAGTTCATACATGTTTGGAGACATAAATGGGATGTGGTTGGTTTTGATGAGGATCCCATTTATGATATGTAAGGACATCTTCAAATGTTGCCTCTATAGTTATCATGTGAGGTTACTACTAACTCTAACATTTGGAAACAAGGAGATGATATAATTACAGATGGATTCCAAACACCGAAGGATGACTTGATGCAATGTTTTCATGATGATTTATGTTCATACCTTGAGGATTTTGATGACTATTTCTATGAGAACTTGGATTTATTCTCTAAAGAAGATTGTCAACCACCATTGTGCTCGGATTTTGATAAGGGTGAGGATGTTGTTTTCCTGAAGTGAGATACTTGTGACAAGGTTTTCCAATTGCCTTTGATTTCTTTGCCTCTCTATGTCACTAAGGATACATCTAGGAAACATGTCCCATGTCCTAATTTTTCTCCAGGGCAAATCCTTGTTTTAGAATTCAAGGGTAGGTTGAATGCCTTAAGAAGAAGTTTATTATCTCGATCTTTCAACCTTCCCCTAAGAAGTTTTCATTCATCCTTTAGGTTATTGTTAGTCCCTTCTCAGACCTTGGGGAATGATTACGTCCAAGGTAGTCAACCTTTAGACTCTTTGAGTCATCTTCTTTAGCCTTTGACCTTTCATGATCCTTTTCTGAGATGGATTGGGCACTTTCCTAGAAGTGTGACCTGACACAATTTTGTCCCTTCCTCCCGCTTCCATGAGATAGACTTTACGATTTCCTATGATATGATGCATGCTCTAACTCATATTATTTTTGTTCTTAAGCTATAATTGTTTTGGTTTATGATGAAGAACAGAGGTAGGTATTATGAGGTATTGTTAGGATGGTTTCATTGGTTAGTTGACTACACCTAGCATTCAACCAACAAGTAAGTAGAGGAAGGTAGACATTTGCATCCATTGAATGTACCATTCATTGCATGTCATCTTAGTGTAAGCATAGTTAGTTGCATTTACATATTTTATTTACTTCATTTGTATATATGTATGCTCATGATCATATATTAGATTAGAGTTTTGATTTTTATCACATATGGACAAAGGGTAATATCACCACCCTAGGTATTACTGACATATTTTGTTGAGATTTAGCAGGAACATGTCATACGAGAGATGTTGAGGTTCTAATATGCTCTACGGTGAGCACATGTCCCCGAGTTGGAGCTAGATGTTATCCTCTAGCCTAGGGATAACTAAGGAGATCATGTCTCAAGGCCCACATGTTTTAGACATGGAGTAACAAGAGCCAAATTATTTGAGCATGGCCCCACAAGGCGCCTATTTTCTTCAATATAGTCTACACATCACGAGCAACAATGTCCATCATACCAGCCTGGTCCCAGGAGGCAACAGGTCTTGATCCATGAGGTAATGAATCCAAGTATCATGGTATGTATCAATATTATATTTGAAGCACTTGAACATGTTGTATTGAATCTTTCTTGATTTCATACGTATGCTTGGAATTTATGCTCCTTGCATTTTTAAACTAGGGAGGGTGACATGGTGCCCTAGTAAGTTGATCCCCTTTAGGATATGTTGCTACTGGATGGATCCTTGAAGAGTCATCATCCATTCCCACCATACTTACCATTTTCCATCTCTATTCCCTCCACATCCCCATCTTTTGGGCTTTGGGATAAGCTCAACTAGGAAAGGTTGTACCTTACCTCATGGGAAGAAGGCACTAAAGGCCCAGAGGGTAAAAGTAGCTAGCAAGAGTTAAGACCCAAATTTGAAACCTTCAAGATGCTTCACCCAATAATTCTCGAGAAAGCAGTGAAATGCCTCTCAGTAAGAAAAGGGGACCCACGAAAATAAAGTAAAATACTCAATGTATTAGTTGGTGGATAGGAGGTCCCATCACGAGCCGGCCTATCGTGATCATAAACATGTAGCAGTATGACATTAGCATTATTTGGTCAACAATCCAAGGTAGTGACTCATGGTTGCATAACTAAGAGAAAGGGGGTCTCATCACGAGTCACCCTTCTCATTTCCATGAAGTGTTTGTGAATGACACTGTCACAACTGGTCACCAAGCTAGGACAATGGCCTTCAACTAGTTTCTTGAAGCATAAAAAGAGAATAAAAAGAGGAAACCTAAAAAGATGAAAATGGCAATAAAGGGGCTTGGAAACAATTGCATTTATGACAAGGTGCATCTCACCCTCCACAAAGGAGCCCATAGGTAAGACTCTACATTCCACAGCTTCACATGAACCCCATTCCCAAAGGTTTACCCCACGTCATCTCATACACACACATGACTAAGATTGGTTCCACCTAGGAAACACCCTAGACATAGGGGGTATTGACCCAATAGGACATCTTGAGACCCTCTCCAAACCTAAACTTGGCAAGTTGTATAACATCTTTGAGCATTGGTTTGGGTTAGGGGGGTTTGATTCACATGTTTGGGTGATTTGACTATTAGATATGATTTAGATGTCATGATACTTATGACTTATGGACCCCTACAGGGCGTACTTATTGTCTTTGTAGGATTTTTTCCCAGTGGATGGGTATTCATGAAGAGATGGCCAGTTCAGAACTTCATGAGGGTTTGAAGCCCAAGGATGGATGTTGAGACCCTAGGCTTGGGGCAAGACAGTGATGACCAACTTGTGTGATGAAGAAAGAGGTTGTTTCCTTTGGAGGCACTTTGGTAGGCCTAGGGGAAGGGATTCCATCCTCCATACACCAGGACACTATCCTTTGGAGGCTAGGACGTAACCCTTCTAGTTCAGGACATCGGGAGGCCTTTGAAGATGATGGTGGCACATGTGGATAGGGATTAAGGCCTTTGGAGGCTTAGCGCCATGTTTCTACACCCCAATGTTTCCTTAAGGTGACCTAACGTCACCTTAGAAGGGCTAATGTCACCTTCTTTTAGAGCATTTTATGTGACTTTATTTCATGTTGTAATTTAAGGGAAACCTTAAGGGTCGGCCTTGTTTTAATTTTAAATTGACATTTTTTGGGATAAAGGTGATATAAATACACCTAAATGACATTCATTTTACATTATAACTCTCATTGTGAGAGAAGGGGATTGAAATTTTCACCCCCTTGAGAAGTATTTGGCTGAAATAGTGAGGCACATCACTCTTAGAGGCTTTTTCCTGCAACTTGGATCTAAATTGGTGAAGTTTCTTCACAATCTAGTGTTGTAATTGCATGATTATTCTTCGTGAAAGTAAGTAAATTTTACTCTTGTCATTTATTTGAATGGTTATGACACGGTTTACTTTCTCATGATAAATATTATGAAATTGCATGCCTAATAAATTCTAGCAGTAAAGAACTTAAGGTGTTATTTCTTTGATTTCTATTTTCCAAGCTTTACTAAGTGGATTTGATAATTTGTCAAACCTATAAAGCCATAAAGTGATAGCACTTTAGAGGCATTGACTAAGTTGTTGTTGCATAATAAATTTAATCCTAAAAAGGTCTAGGGAGAAGGAGATGCTAGGGCCTAGAAGAGCCTACACCCTAGCTATCTCTCTTCTTAAGGTTTGGAACCCTAGGAGGACTTAAGGTTCTACTCCTCTTAGGCCTCTTTTCATCCTTAGATGAACATTATCATCTTGATGTCAGCCTTAAAAGGAGTCACCACCTATGACTCCATCACCCTCTTGAAGGCACTAGTCTTCAACCCTATTTCCTTGACAAACCTACCAACTTTCGAACTCAAAATTGCACTCATTACATTGCTAACCTAACCTAACCAGCTAACCTAATTTAGTACTAACCCTAAAAATTGTTGTTGTTATAACCACTGTTACAGCCATCCTTTAGCACCCTATCTAATTTTATTTTCTATTCTAATCAATTCAAAATCTACATATCACATAGCACTATCATCTAAGTGTTCAATATTACATTACATTGTCATTCAAGGAATTTTATGAAGAGCATATTGCATTTGTCATTACTTTATTTTATGTTGTTATACATCTCTTAATTGTTGCACATACTTGTTGACTAGCACAATTTCTTACAAGATCATTGTCTTTTTGAAGCATTAATATCACTTGTTTCTTGTAAACTTCCATAATGTTTTCCTGTTGTCTTGGTTAAGGGTAGGTACACCTTATTTTACCCTTTTTGCTTCATCCTTCAAGGGATAAATCTGATCTGAGTGACCTAGAGAGAGGGGTGGTTACCTTATCCTTTTCCCTTCATCAAACCACTAGGTCTAGGGGCATCTCCCTTGGAGTGGATTTATACTTCTCCTAAACAGTAAGAGGTATCTTATTGAGGTGACAGTAATAGGATTACCCCCATGTTACGCCAATCTTGTCCTACTTTTCTTGGGCTTTGGAAAAGTACAGATTGTGCGATAACAGAGCCGAGACTAAGAGATATGTTGGAAAGAAAGACTAAAAAAAATGTGTCAAGCACAAGGTAGAAAGCATCCAATCTATACTTGGGGAGGGTGTTAAGATGCATGAAATTTCAAGTATGCAGAGTGCGGTTCTAGTGGGATGATTCTCTTGAAGAAGGATGTCAGTCGGCACATTGAGAAAGCGAACTATGCAAAATTTCTCAAGATACCTTAGATACGAGCCTTGGATCCTGGTTTTGGAAAAAGGATGATTGGCTTAGGTCATGCGCTCTAGACTAGATGCGGATAAGATTCTCAAGATGTGGTGGAATTGGGATTCACAAGCGCTCTTCCTCAAGAAATGGTCTATTAAATTTGATGAAAATTAGGAAAGACTTGAAATAACTCTGGTGTGGGTTCTTTTACTAGGGCTCTCTCTCATCTTGTTGCTTGAATAAATTTTTAGGGAGATGGGGAATGCCCTAGTATTATTTAATGAAGCCAAATTCTCTTTTTAGTGCTTTAGCTACATGGGAATGGCCCACATCTTGGTCATATTAAAACTCGCAAGAGGTCTCATAGACTCTATAACCATTTAGAGAAAACAAAATCCATTTTTCATCAAGAATTGGATTACGAGGGAATATTGTTTCGGTGTGGGTAGTTCCATACTTATGGTCACCTTGCCAAGGATTGTTCATTGACATTAAAGTGTAGAATTCGGGTGAATAAACCCTAAGCATAGATGCAATAATATTCCACCACAAACGCTCTAGTATAGCCTCAATGTTTGACAACATCATCCCCAATCGAGACAATTGTGAAGCAGGAACATCTCGGCTCCAGTGAACACTAGGAAAAACCTAAAGCATCTGCCTTATAAGTAAATCTAGATAATTCTAACAATACCCCCCCCACATTTAACTCATTATGATGATTTGTGTTTTTTATTTGGGTCTTTCAAGGAACAAAACTTATTCTCAGAAGAAGGCATTGGTAAATATTTCCTCTTAATCCTCTCAGGCCTTTCTGGTCCACATCCCACACCTGTGATCTCTCTCTATCAAACATTCATATGCCTAGGCTTCCCTTTGAAACATCTCCCCCAAATGGCTTACCACCAAACCCCCACAAAGCTCCTCCTATCCAAGTATCCCCCCTCCCTCCCATGTTCTAAAATACCATCTCAGATATCAGACCCACATAAACAACCCTCAAAATCAAGGTGAGGAGGGTGGCCTGGGTTCATATAATGAAACGGGATTAAATCCCTCTGAGAGTGGTGAAAAATCCTTCATGTCCCTAGCTCAAAATCATGTGAACTCAAAGGTGGATTCTTGAAGACAAAATTATCTTATTGGGGCATGGTATCGCACAATATGTAGCTTGGGAAATTCCCAACCCAATCCATAGAAGTGTGACGACTGTGGGAGTACCTACCCACTGTCACCTTAGATAGACACTCCCCTCACTTTAGTGATGTTGAAATCACCACAAGGGGGGAATCTGAGTGACCCTAGGGGGATTGAGATGAAAAGTGAGATGATGATAATGAACACCCGTATAGGCCAATATTAAAGATGGATTAGTTCGTGAAGAATTAGTCTTGTAGATGGTAAATTATTGCTAAGTATTGTGCACCTGCAAAACAGTGTTAGCCCTATGAAAAACAAGACAAATGATGGAAACAATAGCCTTAAACAAATGGGGATCAAGCAAGAATCATTGTTGTCCCAAATTGCAGTAGTATGGAAATATATAGATAAGTAATAAAATATGTCAATATCTACAATTTTAACCATCCAAAATCTAGTACAATATGCACCTCTCTCTTACTTCTTCTCCCAACTACAGCTCTCCAAACTTCCACACTTGATGAGTGAATGAGTGAGTGAGATAATGAGGTGTTGGCTTCCTTTATTTATACAAACTGGCAGGTGTTGGAAAGGTGTCTCTTCACTGGGCAGGGTCGACTTGTCTTCTTAGTGGTTAAAACCACTTTAATTAGCATGGGGAGCGACTTCTCAATTTGCACAATATATTTAGGGTTTGACTAATCCACAAAAGGGGACATGGTCAATTACAATGCACGACATGATAAATCTGCAAAAGGGGATTGATCAGATGAATAATAACTCAATAATAAATAGAAGACTCTTTGCAGTTACAATATTTCAACACTCCCCCTTAACAAGAAGGGTATTCTACATACACAACTCAATACAACATCATCAGGAGAGAGAGAGAGGGCAACAACATCAACATCATCTAGAATACTGAATGAAATATTTATAAATCATCGAATTTTTTTCTCATCGTCAATATCATTATCCACATCAAAGAGCTTAAATGGCATCATCATCATCATCTGCCTCAACATGGATTAGTATAACACTAATATATCATCATCATCAATAACAACACAAGGCTGATACAACATCAACAACAATAACATCACATCACGAAGGCTGGAGCATCATCAACATCAACACTAGGCTGGAAATATTTAGCATGAAGCTAGAAATCTTCAGCATGAGGCTGGCATATCAACAACATCAACACAAATATGGAAATCTTCAGCATGAGGTTGGAATCACAACAACATCAGCACAAAGCTGGAAATATTTAGCACAAGGATGGCATCTCAACAACATCAGCACGAAACTGGAAATCTTTAGCACTAGGCTGACATCACAACAACATCATCACGAAGATAGAAATCTTTGGCACGAGGCTGGCATCTCAACAACATCAGCACAAAGATAAAAATCTTCAGCACTAGGTTGGCTTCAACACTACTCCCCTTTTCGAGGGAGGTCCTTTCGGACTACACCAAGCTTGTCTTGAAAGTGCTTAAACTTTACACGAGAGAGAGGCTTGGTCAACACATCAACAAACTGTTCATTCATGCCAACATAATGGAGCTTTATGGATCCTCTCTGCACCATATCACAAATGTAATGATATTGGATCTCTATCTGCTTCGACTCATCATGGAACACATCATTTTTATACAACTCTGGTTATCACATAGGGTCACGGTGGCTTCCATCTCCAGATCAAATAGATATGTCAACAACATCTGAAACCATATGGCTTCACCACTGGTGGAACATAATGCAATATATTATGCTTCTTCCATGCTGAGAGAAATAATTAATTGCTTCCTACTCTGCCATGAGATCATGGTTGACCCCAGACTGAAGCAAAATCCTGAGGTGCTCTTTCTGTCAGAGACACTTCCAGCCCAATCTGAATCGGCATAACCACTCAGTCTAAATTCACGATCTCTAGTATAACAGAGACAAAAACCCAACGTACCCTTAAGGTATCTCAGCACATGTTTTGCAGCTACGAGGTGAACATGTTTGGGTTCTACCAGATACTAACTCAAAAGGTGTTCACAACAAAACATATATCCGGTTTGTTGTTCATCAGATACATCAACGAACCAATAATCTATCTGCACAACGTAGCATCAACCAATTCTTATGAGGTATCTACTAGAAGCTTCAACTTGATTTACATGGGTGTGTACATGGATTTACATTTCAACATGTCAAACCTCTTCATTATTTTAACTACATACTTCCCTTGGTTAAGGAAGATCGTCTTTGTGGTCTACCAAACTTCAAGACCTAAGAGATTATGCATTAGGTCTTTCATAAAACTTTGTAGAGAGCTTCTTCTACAATTTGTGATGATATTTTATTCATCTTGTTAATAATAAATCATCTACATATAGTAGCAACAATATAATTGGCTCATCATTCATAACCTTGAAGTAAAGGTTAGAATCAACTTTACTCTTGGTAAAGCCCAAGGTTGTTAGGAAACTCTCAATTCTTCCATACCAAGCTCTAGAATCTTGCTTCAACATGTACAAAGCTTCCTTCAACCGAAAGACACGAGTCTTTCTATCTTCAATCTTCAAATCATATTACATCATCCTGGTACACTTGCTTCAACTTCAACTTAATGTGCACAATCATGTGCTAGCTTTATGTGCTTTCTGCAAAGCTCTCACTGCCTGAGAGTATGCCCTCTACTCTTTCTTCTATTGTTCTTGTGGAAGTGGGACTTGGCACCTGCAGTTGCTCTGGAGTTGAGAACGGTTGCTCCATTCTCATTATGATTGTTGAAATCTGAGAGTAACTCCTCTACTTCATCACGACAACAATTTCATCTGAAATTGAGAGTGGCTCAATAACTGATATTGAAGGTAGCTCTTCTTCTTTCATGGAGGTAACTCTATCTTTTACTGTATTCATGTCTCCATGACCCAACTAATGTACTACACTGACTGCCACTCAATTTTAAATATGGGGATTACTCCCCCTACATCTCATACTATATATGAATCATTGTTGTTTTGGTTGTCTTCATGAATACTGGAACTATTTCTTCAATTAATGGAGTAAATGTCTCGTCATAGTCTTCTCCCTCTTGCTGAGAAAATCCTCTGGACACACATGAGACTACGACATCCTTGATCTATTAGATCAATCTTGGAAGTCAATACTAACTTCTCTTCTAGTCTCATGGAAAAATCCATATCCTAGTCTTTTTTATTGGCTTCCTTCTCTGTCACTGAAACAAGGGAATCTTCCCAGGAGATTTCATATCTCCTAGAAGTTTATGAAGCTACGATCTATTCTTTTCATGGCATCTGTCTCCCAGTCCTGGAAGTTGTCTCTTCATTTGATCCTTTCTGAGATCAGGGTTACTCTTGATTTCTTCTGAGTCTACAAGGAATTCATCATCTTTTGTCGGGTATACTTGGTGTTGAATACCAAGTCTAAATATGAAAGTTTGAGTCAGACTTCAAATGAGTTATGATTCCTGTCAAGGTGGCTTCATTATCCTTTGACCAAGTCTTCGGTGAGTTCTTGTTATAATGTTTGGGGTCATATTTGGAGCCTTCTTCTCCTTATAATCAATCTTCATATGAGATACTCTAGATCTCAAAAATAGCTTCTTCTTCATCTTCTTTGATACATGGATGTATATGGTTATGTACATAGTTTGCTTCATGTCTCATATAATATGTTTCCTTCTGCAACCTTCACTATATCTTCCTCAGGGTTATCACCTGTGACCTGAAACAAGGTCAACAAAACAACAACCAAGAATAATACTCTTTTGATAATAGTAAATAAAACAATAGCACGAATAATCATTACAGTAGCTCCTTTAGAGATTTCACTTGTGACCTATCTGAAACAAAGATCAAAAGTTAGAAATACAATATGAAATGAGATCAACACTCTTCTAGTGCTGTGATCAAACATTCATCCAAGGTAACCTGGAGCCAACACAAGAAGTTTCTCCTAGAGGAGATGTTAGTTGTATCTGGTAAACGATTATGTTAAGCATTTATATCAACATGCTAACATGCTACCAAGTTTAATACTTTTCAAAGACTGCTACCTCAACTATAGTGTTTACTTGTAATGGGGTAGTTATCAACTTGTCATGTGTAACTTTGAATCTTATCAACTTAATCAATCAAACCTAGAACCTGGAGTCTTGTCCTCAAGAATGAGTGTGTTGTTTTTCTTCCAAGTCTTCTTCACTCAAGATGACAAGTGATTTCTTCAACCTGTCTTCTGTACTAAGACAATATGTTATATTGACAGAAGGTTGGGTTAGAGAATAAATTCTATAATCTCAACTTTAATCTATCTAATAACTTAACTTTAATGTTGACCAAGGTTAGTATGATGGTCATAGCTTCAACATGCAACCTAGATCAAAATAATGTCATAACAAATATATGCATATCAAAATAAT